>OZ010583.1:128062428-128144928 GCA_963932145.1 Acanthosepion lycidas
AATTATCGAAATCATGTGTGGAGGAAGGATGGTGAAGCCTACTTACCAAAGAACACTTTGACAAATGTAAAGTTTGGTGGTCGCATTATCATGATCTGGGGCTGGTGTTGGCAGAATATCAATAATGGATGGCAAGATGAATGCCGAAAGCTACCAGAAAATCTTGCAAGACAATTTAATGCGTTCTGTTGAGAGATTTCGGCTACCTTCTGATTGGGTTTTCCAACTGGATAATGATCTCAAGCATACCGCTAGATCTACAAGGAAATGGTTAGCTGAAAGTAACGTTGATGTCTTGCAATGGCCAAGTCAGTCCCCAGACTTGAACCCAATCGAGAATTTATGGCGATATTTGAAAATTCAAATTGCGAAAAGAGCACCAACAAATATCAAGAATTTGAAGACAATATGCCAAGAAGAATGGGACAAAATACCACTCAATGTGTGCAAATCATTAGTTGAGACGTACAGGAATAGACTGGAAGCTGTTGAACTCAATAAAGGATATTCCACAAAGTGTTAAATTAAGTTAATATGTTTTTTTTTTGTTTTGTGCGAATAATTTTTGAAAAAAAATGCATTAGTTTCTGTTAGAATAAGAATTAAGTTTATTACTATTTTTTAATAAAATGTATATTTACACATAAAATGTATCGAAATATGTTTTAGTTAAGGCTTTTACATTTATAAAAATCCAATTTCTCATTTTTCATGTGTGTGTGTGTATATATATATATATATATATATATATATATATATATATATATATATTAATTGGTACAGTATATATAATATTCTAAAGAAATAATCATGCAAAGAATTAACCAGTAAAGTTAATGTAATTAATGGTGAAATCACTTCGCTAACAGTTTTAATATACCATTAACCTATGCTAATACTTTCGAAAATCATCAAATTTTCATTATCAGGCATTAATATTTTTTTAATATAGATATTATTATTATTATATTTATTCTGGTAGCGACGGAACGTCTAATCCATCTTACAATTCTAAGCATAAGGATCATGTCATTCAACGAATGTTTAGTAGGTTAATTCTTTAGTAGTAGAGGGTTACGGGAGGAGGCCACTTGGGTTTTATAGAAGTCGGGAAATAACGGTTAAACCGAGCCTTGAAGAGATTAAGATTGTGGTGATCGGGGAAACATTCAGTTGGGAGTCGATTAACAGGGCAGTAGTTCGTGAGAAGAAGCTGCTCGAGTGGAACTTACTTCTCACCGATGGACCACGAAAGGAATATGGGTTTCTGCTACGTAATTGGCATGTCGTGTTCTTGCTCTGAAGGTTTGCCTCGGCGGGAGCAGGGGATGTAGTTCGTCCGAGAACTTTCCGTGGAAGTAGAGCAGCGAAAGGCTTGTCATATCCCGCCTGTGAGCGAGAGGTTGAAGGGTGGAGAATAATTCATCACCCTCAAGAGCTCAGGGACACTTTCGAGCTCTATCAAGGCTGGAGAGTGAGGTCTGGTGAGCTCGCAACCAATATGAAAACTTTACTCCATTTCGGGCCTGATCTGACTCTTGTAAAGATAGAGGATAGCAGGAGGAGTCAGGTACTTACTGTAGTGGTACATCTGCCTCCTTAGCAATGGAACGTATGTACGAGTTCCATTTGATGTTCGGTGTGAACATTCTTTCAAGGCACGCTGCTTCCCCGAGTGGAACTCCGTTCATCCTGATTGGTAATAGTTCGGGGTCAGATCGGTGATGATGGAACGTAACTAGCTTGGTTTTCGAGGCATTGAATGTAACCCACCAGTTTTAAACCATTAGGTAGTTTGTGCAAGATTTGAAGAGAGATCAATCGTCAATCTCTGACCATCGAGAATATGTATATAGGTGCGTCTGTATATAGTCGTGTCATTGGCATAGATGTTTGCAACTGATCTGGGTATATTCTTAGGCAGAATACTTATGTATATCAAAAAGAGTGTTGGTCCGAGGAGTAACCCCTGGATGAATCATGCGTTGACAGCTAGGGCTCCGTAGGATTATATATATATATATATATATATATATATATATATATATATATATATATATATATATATATATATATATATATATATAATAACCTATCGATAATAGGCATATCAATCCGTCAATTGTTCAGACTGTGTTGCCCATATTATTTTCATACTACACTTTACCTGCAAAACATCCATTATTATTATTTAATAAAAATTAAAAAATTATAATAATGAATTCTAGTATTAAATTAATCCTAGAACCACTATTTTAATAGTGGTATAATACTTACTGTGATAGAAATTATGAGGAGGATTTGAGATAATTATAATTAAATAATTCCTCGAGTCTAGAGGAATCATCAGCAGAATGCAGAAAGCAGTGAACGGTCGTTTCGTTCTATATTTGGGACTCATCAATGAGTAACTAGCGGCAGTAGGTCAGGCGTGCGTTTGAGGCCAAACATTCTTTCAAGGCACGCTGCTTCCCTGATTGGTAGTAATTTGGCGCACGATCGGCAACAATAGAATATAACTAGCTTGGTCTTCGAGGCATTGAATGTAACCAACCAGTTTTTAAACCATTGGGTAGTTTGTGCAAGATCGGCAGAGAGGTCAGTCGCCAAGGTTTCTGTTTGGGACTCAAATGGATGTGTATACAACAGAAATACAAGGAAATAATAATAATAATAATAATAATAATAATAATAATAATAATAATAATAATAAACATAAAAAGGTTCCCAGAAGATCGCCCTACAAGAAACATCCCATATATAAAGAAAAGTCCTATCAATTAAGTAACAAATTATGTCCACCTCTTGAACAAAATTACTCCTTAGCAGTAAAGGATAAAACACTAAAAATTACTTTACATTAAGAAGAACGAATGCTAGATAAACCTCTACAAGAGTGGGAAAATATAACCATATATAGTGTTAGGCAAGCTCTAACGAAATCCCCAAAATAGAAGTCCCCTGGAAATGACAAGGTGCCCAATTTCTGACTCTGTCATATGTCATCAATCCATAAAAACCTTGAATAAACTCTACCGATGCTTATTAATAATCCCAATGAAATTCGGGCATGAATCACAGAAGGTATTTCAAACAATATTCTTCCACTGGAACAGTCGTCCTGGGTAAGCGGTTAAACTACATCCGCGTCCTGGGTAATACGTTAAACTACGTCCGCGTTCTGGGTAAGACGTTAAACTACGTCCACGTTCTGGTTAAGACGATAAATTACGTCTAGCATCAGGTTTTGAGGAGCGTGGAACCACCTTTTAATTGCTAGTGTTCCCAGGTACACCATGACCCGGGGTGGTAGCACCTGTTAGGATTCCAGCTATGGGCAAATAGTTAACTATTACCAGCAATACTTTTTTGAAAAAAAAAATTATTACCAGCAATACAATTTTGAATGAAATATATTACCAGAATCAGATTTTTGAGAAAACAAAATATTACCAGCAATAAAAAAAAAATTTGTCAGCATTAAATAACCCATTGACGTTGATACGCTGTAAAACAAAATAAACCAAACCAATCCATTGGAACAGACGGGATGCAGAAGAGGTTCTTTGATTGCAAAGATCAACTTCTGATTAACAAAATGATCCTGGAAAATTGATGAAGACGATGTAGAAATCTTAGCGCAGAATGGATAGATTACCGTAAATCCTTTGATAGTGTGCCACACTCTTGGATCTTGAAGACTGGAAATGTGCAAAGCCTCCCCCTTGATAGTAAATTTCCTTAAACACAGCATAGGAATGTGGAAAACCATATTACACCTGAATCCCACCAGAGGCACTGCCATTTCTAACCCCTTGAATATCCGACGAGGAATCTTTCAAAGAAACTCCCTGTTACCCGTTTTGTTATGCCTCTCCTTAATCCCCCTTTCACATGAACTAAACAATAATAGATATGACTAAAAAACTAAACAAGAATTATTCAATCATCTACTGTACACGGATGATCTCAAACTCTTTACCAAAGACGCCAATGAGCTTAAGTGTCTACTCAGCACTGTAAAATGTTTCAGTGACGACATAGGTATGGATTTCAGTTTTGATAAATGTGCAAAAGTAACATTCAAGAAAGGGAGAATTACAGAAACACACTCAATAGATTCAGATTTTGTCACAAAGATTAGAGAACTGGAACAAGAGGAAGCCTACAAATACTTAGAAATTATCGAAGAGATTGAATACAGCATATCCAAATGAAGGAGAAGATAAGCTTCTCACCTGCCACCGCATGCATCATCCTAAGGCGGGTGTTGATCGTGTCCAGATCCGAAGGAGGCAGAGAATTAGTTCAACTAGAACTGCCTTACAAAACTACAAAAATTAGTCTTCAAAGATTCTTGAAAACTACAGAAGACTGGATGATATGTATTAAAGAATATGAAAGTAGTAAGCGACTTTATTCAGTAATAAATGAAGCCAACAAGTTCAAAATGAAATTTCACTTGGGTGCAGAAATACAAGTAAAGCACAATGCACCGACTGAAGCCTGTTTTCTTTTGTTTTACGTCATATCAGTCTCAATGGCTTATTTAATGACGACAAAATTTTTATTGCTGGTAATGTTTTTTTTCAAAAATCTATTTCTGGGAATATTTTTCCTTGAAGAAATCTATAGCTGGTCTTTTTTTTCAAAAAATGTATAGCTGCTTGTATTGCTGGTATTTTTTTTTTAAGTATTGCTGATAATTTTTCCTTCAAAAATTATTGCTGGTAATATTTTTTATTACAATGTATTTCTGGCATTAAAACCTATTTTAACACAAGTTTGGGTGTTAACTATTTACCCATAGTTGGGTCCCTAATTAAGAGGTAGTTCCACGCTCCTAAAAAACACCTGATCAGAGGCCTTGCTGTTGAACATAGTTTATAGTCCAGGACGCGGATATAGTTTATTGTCATACCCAGGACGACCGACGGAAGCTGCAAGATATTTAAAAAAGAAGGCAAAAGCAAATGCATCCGACCAGATACACAAACGATGGCAAGATAAACTGCTTCACGGTCAATACTCTACCCGTACCAAGCAAGCTTCTATAGACACACCCCGTACCCATCAGTGGCTAGGTAGTGCAAGGTTAAAAGGTTTTATTCTTGCTGCGCAGCACGAATGTTGCTAACTAGAAATTATGAAGCATGCATACTGAAGAATTGTGTTAACCCAAAATGGAGATTCTGTGATAAATATCCAGAAAAAATTGATCATCATGTAACAGATTGAACAGTACTGGAAGCCACTGAATATAAAACACGACAAGGCAGAGTAGGCGAATATCTGCAACACTTACGGAAAGAAAACTGCAAGAAATTGGTATGAACACCACACAGACCCGGTCACAGAGGTATGATTTGTGGCAATTTTATGGGACTTCGCAATACACACAAACTGAACTTCAAGGCTAACCTACCAGACATCGTGATTAGAGACCGCAAACACAAAATGTGCCTCCCATTTGATATGGCAGTCCCTGCAAACTGGAATGTATCTTTGAAGAACATAAAAAGCTATCAAAATACAAGGACCTTGAAATCGAAATCTTAAAAATATAGCATATGAAAAGATCAAAAATTCTAGTTGTAAATGGAACCATCGGATTGGTTGGATAAGATTCCATTAGACTCATTGAAGGGATTCCTGATAGACCATGACTTAAAGAAATACAAAATATTGTTCTCACAAGTATAGCCCACACCCTATGAAGGGTTTTATCTATGTAAAATATGTGTTGTTTTTTTTTTCAACATTGCTCGGTGGAAAATGTTATGATGCGATTTCTGATATTAGGTCTCTGGTCGGGAAACAAGTACATACCATAATTAAAACGAAATAATAATAATAATAATAATAATAATAATAATAATAATAATAATAATAATAATAATATTTTATTTTTTTTTTTTTGTCAGTGAAAAGTGTCATGATGCCATTTCTAACCTTAGGTCCCTGGGTGGGACCCGGAAAGAAATGTGTAAACGCCAGAAAGCAAAGAAAATAAAAATGATAATAATAAAAATAATAATAATAATAATAATAATAATAATAATATCCCTGGAAATCCTAATTTAAAAAAAATACAAATAATTCATAAAAAAAAAGCTCATACACTAAGAAAAACTTTGTCCATGTAACACTAGTGATGTTATAAAAGTTGGAAAAACAAATCATGAAATGTAGCTATGACAACACACCTCTACTTATTTTAGGTCTTACCGAAGACTTGGTAGGTAGTGTGTCTATTACAGAAATCTAAATATAACGATAATAATAATAATAGCAACACAGAGCTCGAGAAATAAAGAAATTGTAAAATATATGAAGGTTGCGCTCATAATCCTTGGTGAATAATAATAATAATAATAATAATAATAATAATAATAGACACTGACAGAACAATCAAAGCCAACCCACCAGACATTGTTATTAAAGACCACAAACCAAAAAATTGTCGCCTTATTGATATCGAAGTCCCTGCAGACTGCAATGAATCTTTGAAGATATCCAAAAAGCTGTCAAAATACAAGGACCTTGAAATAGAAATCTCAAAAATGTAGCAAATGGGAACATCAATAATCACATTTGTAGTTGGAGCCCTAGGATTGATTGGAAAAGATTCCAGTAAGACAAATTGAAGGGATTCCTGGAAGTCCATGCCTCAAAAAGATACAAAAAAATTGTTCTGACAAGTACAGCCCACACTTTACGAAGGGCTTTATCTATGCAATTTTTTTTTTATTTTTTTTTTGTCAGTGGAAAGTGTCATGATGCCATTTCTAACCTTAGGTCCCTGGGCGGGACACGGAAAGTAATATGTAATCGCTAGAAATCAAAGGAAATAATAATAATAATAATAATAATAATAATAATAATTATTATTATTATTATTATTATTATTATTATTATTATTCCTTTGATTTCAGGTACATACTCATTTCTTAGCGGGTCTCGACCAGAGACCTATGGTCAGAAATGGCATTATGACATTTTCCACTGAGCAGTTTTGAAAAAAATCGCACATGTTTTACATAGATAAAATCCTTCGTTAGGTGTGGGCTCTACATGTGAGAACAATTATTATTATTATTATTATTATTTTTATTTTCTTTGCTTTCTGGCGTTTACACATTTCTTTCCGGGTCCCACCCAGGGACCTAAGGTTAGAAATGGCATCATGACACTTTTCACTGACAAAAAAAAAAAATAAAAAATTAATAAAAAATAAAAAATAAAAAAAAATAAAATAAAATAAAAATTACATAGATAAAGTAAAGTAAAGTGTGGGCTGTACTTGTCAGAACAATTATTTGTATCTCCTTGAGGCATGGGCTTCCAGGAATCCCTGCAATTAGACTACTGCAATCTTTTCCAACCAGTCCTAGGGCTCCAACTACAACAGGGATTGTTGATGTTCCCATATGCCACATTTTCGAGATTTCTATTTCAAGGTCCTTGTATTTTGACAGCTTTTTAAATATCTTCAAAGATACATTGCAGTCAGCAGGGACTGCCATATCAATAAGGAGGCACGGTTTTTGTTTGTGGTCTTTAATAACAATATCTGGGCGGTTGGCCATGATTGTTCTGTCAGTGTGAATTGTGTAGTCCCATAGAATTGTAATAGGTCCTATCCCCGTAACCGGGTCTGGGTGGTGTTGGTACCAGTTTCTTTCAGTTTCTTTCTCAACCAGAGATCTTACATTATGAATGTTTTCCATTAAGTCGTAAAACCTCATGAAAATAGCATCATTTACAGAATTTTTTCCGTGCCAAGCAACACAAAAATTATTATCTCTATTATTATTATTATTAGTCACTGTCGTCATATATTACTACTAGTAGTAGTAATTGCTATTGTTGCAGTTGTATTAGTTCCGCTTAAGCAAACTCTAAAAATGCTATGCAAGCTTGAGATTTTTCGAAGACTATAAAGCGTCAGTCTATTTGGACGGGGAGAGAAACCTTTCATGATGTAGTTTTTTTCTCCGCGCGCTATTAAAGACCGAGAAAGGGAAGGTTTATATCCGTGTCCCGATCAAGGCACGCTTTTAGTCAGCTCCAAGCCATTACTTTATCAGTGCAAAATAACTTTGCTTAATAGGAATTCCAAATGTCTAAACGTTTATTTTAAATCGTAGCGATCAGTGTCTCCTTTCGTCCACGTTGTTTCTTTCCCAGGACAGGTCGAACTGCCAAAAATGTTTCTTGCTTCTTTTATAAAAGAAATAATACCGATAACAGAAACATGAAGTTTTAAGCAAAATATTGTCTCGGTGCTGCCAAGGAGACTGTCTGTCCCAGGGGCAATGATCAAGATGGGAGGTTTGACCCCCAGGCCACGAGTGTTGACCACAAATGTTTAACAGTTTATATTTTTTTCTTTTGTCTTGTCCATCAGACTATGACACGACGAAGAACAAGCCATTTATATATACTTAAAAATCTCGTTTTTGCTGTGTAGCACGAAAGACGTTCAGGTGGCCAAGTAAATAGAATAATAATGATAAAAACACACTGAGTTCATGCCTGCCATAATTTTTTGATCTGAAAGGATATAAAAATGTTACATGCTGACAGTTTCTTCTCCCGCACTTTTCGCTTGTGAAACTCTCTTCCAGCTTTCTGCTTTCCTATCATCATCATCATCATATATGTGCCGTTGGCGATCATGACTGTCCACAATTTCCAGTCTCCTGTAGCTTTTAATAAGTTTTGTCTTTTTACCGCCTCTCCCAAACCCTGACCCGTCATCCATTCACTCAGGTAGATTATAAGTTGATTTCCTCTGTCTTTTTTACCTTCAATATGTCCCGTTCATCTTTGTTTCTTTCACTGTCAGTAACTTATTGAATCGTAGTGGCTTTATTGCCTTGCTTGGGGATGAAATGATTAACAAACAGCATAACACGATCCCCCAGTATGTGGAGATTAACAATTTGTCTAGTAGCCGAGCGAAAGATTAGAAAACCTTCCTATTTGTTGAAATAACAGAAATACAGTGTCATCAACTTATCTTATTATCCGCCATTAATAAACCCTACTAGATTTTCTCTGTGGATCATCTTGCTAGAAAGATTAAATAAATCCGGCGAGACAACGCACCCTTGCCTCTGTTCAGTTTCTATTCATTCTCTGTGCGTATTTCGGCTGCTTGTTCTCAATAAATGCTATCGAATATATTTCCCGTACAAACTCAAGCTTTCTTTATATTTAAGCTTAACTTAATCCGACATCTGGATCTGACTACAGGTTAAGAAATCTTAAGTCTTTTAAATGACATGATGCTGCATTCAGAATTTTGAATTTTATCGACTTGAACACCGACCAGTCGCGTTGTTTAGAGTTATGTACCACCCCAATGTACGAAGCAAGCCAGATACAAAATATACTCCGAGTATACAAATGAAGAAGGCTTACTTTGAAAATTAACATTTGAAATCAGAAATTGACCTAAGGCAACTCATATCAACGAAAATATTCAACATTCAACGCCAAAGAAAATTTCATATTTTATTTCATATTTTATATTTTTCATCTTTTGTTGTTATCATATTTCAGCCGTTGTACCTACCGGCCTTCTTCAGGAGTTTGTTGATCTGGGTAACCTCCACGGAACTTCGAACTGAACACTTTATCTCCGGGTATCTCATCTTTTTCTTATTGTTCACGTTCCGCTGATCACGTCTCGGGATATCTCGTCTTGTCAGTATTGTTCTCGTCCCGCTGATCATGTTTCGGCATATCTCGTTTTGCTCTTATTGTTCTCGTTCTGCTGAAGACGTCTCGAGATATCTCGTCTCGTTCTTATTTAGTGGTCCTCAATTACTGTTCATCCTCTTACCACTGACTCTGCACTACTCGGTCCAGGAACTGAACTCACAATTACTATGCCATCAAATTCGCTTTATTATCGGGTTATTAAGTATGTGCAGACATTTCCAATGAAAATTAGATTGAAAATATATATTAGTCTGGAGTTTTCAAAGATTAGTTCTGGTAACTTTTGCATTGACCTAAAAATATTTAGTAATCTTAGTCTAAATGTTAGGAACTGACTATAATGGTAAGAATATTGGAGCCGGGAAAAACTGGTAACGGAAAATTCGGTTATTTTAACAAGGTAGGAAAATTCGCTATGAAATAAAAGTTGATTTAAAGTGGATTTTAGGGCCGTTCTGGAGTGGGGATTTGGAAAGTAAGCCACCTCCCCTATATTTTTTAAAAATAGAAATGAGGCTATATAGTTTTTCTATTATCTAAAAATTAATTTATTTACTTTTTTTTTTTTTAATTAAAATAATAATTTGAAAAGAAGATACAAGAACTTAAACAGATAAATCTATCTTATTTGTCCGAAAACAATAGTTTAGTAATTAAATAAATACTTTTTTAAAAAATATTTATTTAAAATTATTGGAAGGGGGCTTGCCCCTCACCCAAATCCCCCCATCCAGAAAGCATGGCCTTGATATTGTTGCAGTGAGGTTTTATCTGGACTGGAACCCATGACTTTTTTATTGAATATTTATTTAGACGTATGGGGCTAGGGACGAGCCTCCTCCAGAGAGTACAGCCCTTGTATTGTTGTATTGGGGTTTCGTTTAGGTCCCTATAGTTAATAATACTTTTAAAAAATATTGGGGAAGGAGACCTTAATGCCCCCTTCTGCATTAATGGGCCTGGTATTGTTGTTGTGGGGTTTTATCTGGACCCTATGATTTCAGTTATTTAAAAATATAGGGAAGGGGTCTTAGCCCCCAGATCTCCACTCCAGAACGACCCTAGAATGAATTTTCAATCGACTTTTATTTCATAGTTACGAAATTTTCCTACCTTGTCAAAATTACCGAATTTTCCGTTACCGAATTTTCCTAAAAGTGATCGGGTCTGTCTATTTCATCGGGCGAGACTCTGCACATCGGCATAGCCCCATTCAGGTTCCTCTCTGCCCGAAGGCCGAGAGTTCGACAACAGCTAAGAGCTGAGTAACAGATCCCAGCTGGACTCTGTAGTCCGTTGACTATAGGTAGTTACTACCTATAGTGTAGTCACTCATGGGAGTGACATTTTATTCCATTACATCTGTTCCATACATGGGGTTTCAATAGTTAATAATACTTTTAAAAAAATATTGAGGAAAGAGGAGTGGTCCCCTAAACCCTCATTTTGCAAGTATGGTCCTGGTATTGTTGTAATAGGGTTTTATCTGAACCCCGAGATTTTCAGTTATTTAAACATATAAGGGAGGAGGGCTTAGCCCGCATATCAGCACTCCAGAACGGCCCTAAAATCAATGTTCAATCGAATTTTATTTCATAGTTAACAAATTTTCCTACCTTGTCAAAATTACCGAATTTTCTGTTACCGAATTTTCCTAAGTTCAAGAATGTTGTGTTGTGATATTTTTTGATTGTGAATAGCGAGTCTCCCTGCTTTTAAAATCAGCACCCGAAGTCTTTCTATTATATATGGGTTCGAACATCGTCCACTGGCGCCGATGGGAAATGTGCATGTGTTGTGGCCAACAGTGGACCAGACAGTCCTAGCCAACTCAATAAACAATTCTAACATAGACATTGACGCCATTAGATCCGTTTCCTGCATTATTCATGATCGACAGTTGGTTGGGAAGAGACACAGAAACGTTCATCCTCTCTCTTAGTTGATTCTCTCAAAACAGAGCCCGAGGTCTGCAAGGTTAAGGAAGAATGAACAGTCGATGTAAAAAGGTGGTGAGACCACCCGGGTGAAAGAGATGTCTGAGATCTAACGCGCAGCGTATGTGAGTCCTTCCGTTCTGTTATAAGCGTTTTTTTTTTTAGGTGAAAACACGGGGCACACTCTAAGTACAAAAGAGTTTACAAACAAAACACTGCTTATCTTAAGTAGAGCTAAAATGAAACTACCATCAGAAGCTAAAATAACCTTTATTCGTATATCTCAGAAGAGAAAAAAAAACAATTTTCAAATATTCCTCCCTTATATCTCTACTACCTCCCCACTCCCTTGTTGTTGTTGTTGTTGTTGTTCTTCTTCTTCTTCTTCTTCTTCTTCTTCTTCTTCTTCTTCTTCTTCTTCTTCTTCTTCTTCTTCCGAATGTCTTTTTTGCTTCCTTTCTCTATTTCTTCTTCCTCCTTCTCACTTCTTTTTCTTCTTTTGAATCTCTTTTTTCTTCCTTTCTCTATTTTTTTCATCTCCCTTCTACCTTTTTCCCTTTTTCTTCTTCTTCGACTTTCGAATTTCCTTCCTCTATTTTCTTTTTCAACCTCCTCTTTTCTTTTTGTTGTTGTTCTTCACTTAAAGAAAATGGATTCTTCACAATGTTCTCAAAAGATCAGATGAATCACGTTTTCACTCTTGGTTTAATTATAGGCCATCATATTTTAGATCTTTTTCGGATAAAGAGATCGTATTTCGCCAATTCTGACGAAGCATTCTCAGTTTTCTGGCGATGGAATGGCACCTCTGCTGTGACGCATATTTAAAAGATACCAACAGCATCATATCAGTGACGAGGAAATCAAGTTAAAATCTACACAAGCTCATACGTAAAGAGAAAGATAAAAAGAAAATGAGAGATAAAACGAGAAATTCATGGAAAAAGAGAATGAAAGAGGGAATGAAAGAGAGAGAGAGAAAGAAAAAGGGAAACTGAGAGAGAAAAATAGAAAGTGAAAAAGAGAAAAAGGAAAGGGGAAATATATTGGCTTGATGCATAATTATCAAGCGCTAAACAATATTTATTATGAAAAAAAGAAATATAACAATTCAATAATAACATTTTTAAAATGATTATTCCGCAGTGTATGATTATCGACACGCATTCTTATAACCTGAAAATAAAATAATATTTTTATTAAAAAAAGTAAACAAACCAGCAATTTTCATTAACAAATAACACGCTTATAAAAACGTCTGATAATTATGCACCAGCCTAATAGAAAAAGCAAAAGAGAAAAAGAAAGTGAGAGAAAAAAGAGAAGTAAAAGAGAGACCAAGAAATATAGAAAGAAAAAATGAAGGAGGAAGTGAGAGAGAGAAAGAGAGAGAAAATATGAGAGAAAAAGAGATGGAAAGAGAAAGTGAGAGACGGAAAAAAGGGAAAACCATTAAACACAACTTACAAACCCTTTTATTTATTATGTCATTGGTCAGGACACTAACCCCACCCGCTGTTTGTGGGAAGATGTTTCAAGATCTCCAGTAGAGAGATATTATATAGTAACGAAGCCTATATATATTATCCCTTTAGTATAATATACATATCTATAATAAAGTGTGGTTTATCAATTAGGCACACTAAGACATTAACAAAACTAACACATAAAGAATTATTATAACAATATACTGTGATAGATAGATTTGTTCTCGTAGATCGCATATGGCACAATAAAAGATTAACAAAAATAACTAATAATTAATATTATAACTCTATCTTCTTCTGTGTTATGCCCCTCCAGAGCGATCATGGCTCGACACAATTTCCTGTCCTTTGTAGCTCTTAATAAATTTTGTGCCTTTGTTATCTCTCTTGTTCCGCCATCCAGTAACTCAAGGTTTCAAGTTAGGTTATGCGTTGTTTTCCTATCTCTCTATCTTACTCTCAATCTTGTGAGTATCAAATTTTCCAAGTCCACTTTCCTTCATGTGCCCTACAAATGTCAACTGTCTCTTCTTGACGTTAAGTATAAGTCTCTTTTTTGCTTGCATTTTTTCGTTGCTCACATGTTCGGTCCATAGTATTCTGAGCTTCCTTCTATAGAACCAGATTTCTCTTGCTTCAGATTTCTTCTTCATCTGTGAGGAGATTGTCTAGCGTCCACTGTACTGATGATATTACGTAACAGTTCAGTACTCTTTTCTTTGCTTTTAACAAATACTTTGCTTACCTTTTGGAAGGCATATTTCCCTATTTCAATGTGCCTTCGGATATCAGTGATGCACATTCCATACTGTTATAATACTTCCCAAGTATTTAAATTGCCGTACTTGTTCGATTTTAATATCTCCAATTCATAATTTGCATGATGGACTGTTTCTTTGGCTGACAACCTTGCATTCTGTCTTCTTGAAATTGGTATTTAGTCATTTCTTCTTAATTTCCTACACTACATTCTAGAGTTTAATAGTTTCCTATTTGTATCTGCTATCAATACTGTCATCTGCATATCTTATGTTGTTAAGATGGCAGCCACTAATAATGATTTCTGGTAGATTCTCTCAGAATCCCCTCACCGTATATGTTGAATATGTCTGGCGAGCAGTACCAAGAAAGAAAACACATTTTTTAGCTAATTTCATGCTGCTTGATTCTGAAAATGACCTTAGTTGTTAATGGCTAGCTACCAACCATTTTGCTGTACTCAAATTGCTCGTTTTGGGGGAAAAGATCAATTTAAGATCTTGGTTGATCGCAAAATTTAGTTACTAAAGGTCGTAAAACCCATCAATTTTCAGGTAAGCTGAGCAATTTATGTCAGCCACCTGAAATGAACTATTTTTATAAGAAAAAAAAAGTTTTTACCTCAAAAATTTTAAAATAGATGTACCGAAGTTTTTCAATTTATCGCCAATATTCAAATTAACTGATGCACTTTATCAGTAAAATACGTTAGTAAGCTTGATAATTAAGGTGAGATCCAAAAACTGAAACCCTAAAATCTTGTTTGCTATTCATAAATTTATCCCTTCACTACGGAGGGAAACCGAGCAAATTGAGAGCATTTTGTTTTCACAGTTGGAAAGAAACTCCAACTAAAGACATCCCAATTGAATGCACCTATTCCATTGCACATGATACTGCTGGAGTGTTAAAAGACACTTAAATAACATTGAACATGGCAGACACTCAAGAAAGAAATTCTTTACCCTTGTTCTTATGTTGAAGAAGGTTTTTATTTCTGCTGTTAGTTTATTAAATGATTTGATGAAAATACTTGTTGGTCTTGGTATATTCAATCGTATTATTTTTAAAGACTTAGGTTCTGATTGTTATTTAATAGGATTTTGCAATAAGCAGATCAATACGTGTTGGTTTAAATACGAACTGAGAGGTTTCTACGATCGGTCAACTTTTCTATATCTATAATTCTCAAAATGAGTGTATGTATGTGTGTGTGATTGGATTTTGTTTGTGCATTTCCACAGTTTTCATCCGATTTTGATGATTTTTTTTGTTTGATAGATAATTTTTCAGTGCCGGTTTTGAGTCCAAATTGTTTGCGACAATGGCTCTCCACTACTTCCTGTCCATTATAATTCTCAGCAACGTTTTACTATTTACTACCTGTTCTCGGATATATATCTTTCATAAAAACTTTAATAAAAATAAATAGTTTAAATTATTACAATAATATTATTTATTATTATACAGTTCCCTTTTGACGCCCCCCCATTCAAATTGTTAACTCCCATTTGGGGATGTGCTTCAGTTGCACTCAAATGTTGTTATTATATTAATTTTCGGGTGGGCAGAATTTAATCTTAAACTGCTCCAATTGAACGGCAAAAATTCTCAGATGGGTTATACTGCTAGTATCACATATACAAAAAACATATGAAAAAACTTTTTTTTCCAAAAATGAAGCATAAGCAACAAAAAGTAAGGTCATTTTCAGATTCAGCGCCCTCAAATTAGCTAAAAAGATGTTTAGTGTCTCAACACCATTTCAATTTTTTTTGTTGACCAGTGTTATTCTTGTAAATAAGCAATCTAATAAGTAAATAGTGTTTTGTTTTTTTGTTTTTTGTTGTTGTTTTTTTTTGGGGGTGGGGTTTAAGCATTTCAACCCAAGCAAGGCGGGAAGCCACTAGCACACAAGAGGTTACAGAGAGTTGGAGCTAGAGTAAATAGGAATGATAGAGGAAAGGATGAGGAGAAGGATAGTGGATCGATCAAGGCAACTGGAGATATCGATTGGCATTAAATTTGAATAGTTGGAGATTATAGCTATCAGGGAAACAAGAATAGGGAAGGGAGTTCCACAGTCGAGAGGTGTGAGATATGAAGCTATTGGAGTAGAAGAGGCGGCTACATTTAACAGTTTCAACAGTGAAAGGGTGAGAGCGGGATGCCAGCCTGGTAGGACGCTTGAATTCGCGAAGTCTGGGAACCAGCGAAAGCAGCTCATCAGAGCAATTACCATGAAAGTATTTGTAAAAAAAAACAGAGAGATGCGACGGCATGTCTGTGAGAGATCCGAAAACTACCCTAGTGAGAAGATTTGATCTCTTCGACACTGAAAACCAATCTAGAGATCATCGTGCCGGAATCACTCCCGACACATTACCCCAGGATGATGACACAGCTTTCAGGGGAATTAACATCCGAGACCCTGACAACTCCAAACGATCCTGATGAGCGATCAATGTCCCAGAAGCTGTACATCCAGAAAAAGATCCGGAAGATTCATATTCAGACTCAGAGCGACCTCGTCCATCAAGAAAGACGAGATACTTCCATTCCTGGACTAACGGGCGAGCTCAAAATGAGAGATCTTCCAACCCGAATAGTTCAATACAAGAACTACCAAGGCGTTCACAGAGAATCTGTAAAGAGCCTGGACACCTAAGAGATTTTCTCCCTTATGAATTAAATACGTAGGGCAGAGTGTACTGATAAATCATCAGTTACCGCCCCTTAAGAATTAGAAGGTATAAAAAGCACCATGTAACATCCTACAGTAAAAGAATAGTCAGAGAAAATTGCAAAAAAACTTTGGTATAAGTTTATTCCTTGGTTATGTATTTACTACAGTTGGATTTCATATTCCATGTAACATTCTTCAGCCGCAATGATGGCCTCAATGCGAGACCGGAATCGCTGACATTCAAGCATCACATCGTCTGCATTTATATTGAACATTATTCGAGTAATGGCCGCCTTCAGGGAATCAGTCGTATTGTGAGAAATTTTATTTGTCCCCCGTTCAACAACGTCCTACATGTAATAGCTAAATGGATTTAAGCTTGGCGATTTACATGACCTCATGCAATCTTTAGAACTACAGCTTTCTGGGCAGTCATCCTGGATCACATATGGCCTTCCATCGCATAAAAGTTCTGTCGAGGGCATCACAACTTTTTTACAGCACCACAGTGTAACCAGCTGCATTCAACCGAAAGCCCTGTTGTCGGGTAGCACGATCTGCCCTTCATACTCAACGCTCCTAAAAGAAGCGGAAAACTCGGTGTGAGAGACATCAGAAAGATCTGCACAAAATCACGTGTCATTGCTCCCGTTTACTTTATGTTCCTGGTCAATTTTCTTTCGTCTGAAAAAGCCAGTGCCTGCTAAGATCATCTGGTAGTTTCAACTTGTTCATTAATCATCTTGATCGGAGTCTCTGTTCTTGTACCTGTGTGCAGTTATAAACAACCCTTTTCTTGTCTCGTATGATTTATACCGAAAATCCCAATGAGCCATATTGCGGAAACAAGCTTGTCTTGCTAGAACAATTACAACTGAGTAGTGAGTTCTATCCTCAGTGGATGCTCCATACTTTCGACCTTATCCCACATCTAAGCTATGTTTAGTAAATCACTATCTGTGTCATGCTGACAACAAAACCAATAAATGAAATAACGTTATGCTATGTGAGAAATGACGAAGTTTTCGAGAAAATGGAAACAAAAAGGACCCTTGTATTTAAAATCAGAAAGAGACAATTGAAATACCTCGGGAATATGCAGAGGAAAGAGTGCTTGGGAAATCTGACACTCACATGACATCTTGAAATCAAGAGGTGACAGATGAAAGCAGAGGATAACCTACTGAACGAGCGTGTGTAAATGATAGACAGAACAGAGATTAGGAGAGATAGCAGAAAGGCAAACACTGGTAAGATCTACAAGAGAAAAAGAAGTCGTGGTGAGCCATTATGGGCAAATTCCTGAAGTGACACAGTACAGAAGAAGAGGAAGGACTACTACTACTACGACTACTACTACTACTAATAATAATAATTGCCTCGTTCCACACCTATGCTACACGTAGGAAATCATTTAAGGCAATTCGACGTGGTGGAATGTTTAGTAAACTTGTCTAACTAGATCAGTTACGACTGGGTATTGAGTTCGATCCTCACTGCGTGCTCCATGCTTTCGACATTGTGGCGCAAGTAAGCTACGTTTACTAAAATAGACATATGAAATTTAAATGTATTTGATTCGGGTAATGGACCAACCCAAAATAATGTGTCATTTTGGGGATATTTACTATAATTCCTCACGTATAATACGCCTTCATCCATAATATGAACTCCTAAAATTGTGATGAAAGTGTGGGAAAATGCTTCTACTCACGGATAATATGCATCTCTTGTTTGGTAATCAAACCCTATAAATTGCACCTCTCCAATTTCATTAAGGCCAGCGTTTCATACTCTTATTAAAACTGGTTTTAAACATAGAATAATATTATTCTAATTTAGTTTTATGATAATTTTTATTTTATTTGACATTTGTAAGTATTGTTAAGTACATATGCTTGTATTTGTCATCCTTCTGGGGTCACAATCGCCGAATGTTTGTGTCAAATTGTTGTATGTTTGTGGTGAGTAGTCATTTCACAACAGAAATCGACCTATGAAACGGCAATTTTTTAAAGATTTTTTTGTAGCTGTGCATAATATGCACCCGTAAGTTTGATTATTATTTTCTAGAAAAACATGCGTATTATACACGAGGAATTACGGTACATTGTTTTCAAAATTATTTACCAATAACAATCTGAAAAGAATTGACTGTATATTCGCTACTTTTATTGGGAAAACCCCAATTTGGATCCAGTGCTATAATTTGTCTTCAGAAGTGACATAATTAGTAATGCATTGGGGACCTTGACGTGCTGTAATGCTTAGAAAGCTTCTCTCGCTCGAACAATTACAATTGAGTGGTGATTTCGATCCTCACTGGGTGCCACAAGCTTTCGGCCTTGCTGAGGAGGGCTTTAAGGAGAGAAGCAACCAAGAACCCGATGTTAACTGTGGAGGAGCTGCAAAGAACCATAGTTCACGTGAAAGAACCTGTCCACAAGACAACTATTAGCCATACACTTCACAAAGCTGGCCTTTATTTTTTTTTTAAAGTGGCAAGAAGGAAGCCATTGTTGAAAGAATACTATAAGAAGTCTCATTTGCAGTTTGCACAAGACATCTCGGAGACACGGCAAACGAGAAAGAAGTTTACAAAAAAAATTGAACTTTTGGATCTTAGTGCAAAAAGTGACGTGTGGCGTTAAAAACCTAACACGGTACATCAAATTTGCGCACACGCTCCCCACCGTGAAACATGATTCTGACAGTAGCAACCTGTTATAGTTTGGAAAATTCTTTGGAGTGGTTGTGTGCGTCGGGGTACCCTTCGGCAGGACAACAGCCCTAAACATACAGCCAGATTTACAATGGAATCAAAGCAGATTAATGTGTTAAAATCTGCAAAAGCTCTAATTTAAACCCCACTGGGAATCTGTGGTAAGCCTTGAACAGAATTGGGCAAATATTTGAATCTCAAGTTACGCATAGCCGTTAGAGATATACCCCACTACACCAAAGACTTGAAACTGTAATTGCAGCAAAAGATGGTTCTACAAAGCGAATACCTATGCAGCCAAGAGATGAATGCTTCGTTGTCCTATTGTTTGTGTCACAAGAAGAAGAATTTTGCACATACAAAACCCCGTGCGTATTGTGTTGGTCAAATGATAAAAAGACCATTTAAGTCAATTTGAATTCTAGCTGGTAACACGACAAAATGTGACGTTTAAGGGTGTGAATACTTATGCAAGGCACTGCATATATCGTAGAGCAGCATGTTTAGTTGAATATGATGGACAAGAAATAATTTTTATTCATAATTAATTCAATTTTTCTGTTGTCACACTCTACTCTCATACAACGCAGGTTAGAAAACAAAATAACATATACTCACAACGAAAATTAACCACTGACTTAGAAATCGATAAAGTTTTAACCGAAATGAGATGGTAAGATTATATTGAATTCATTGTTTGGTCTGCTGCTAAGAAAGTTGATTCACTGTGTTCTGGAAGAAAATTTTTCTCTAAAGAATCAATGTTAAGTATTTATAGGACTACAATACGTCCATGCTTTGAATATTGCTGCCACATATGGTTTGCTGCTCCTGTTATATATTTAGAGATTCTTGATAAAATCCAAAGAATCCGCAATGTTATTGGCCCTGACCTGGCATCTGGTTACAGTTATTTTCCCAGCGCCGTAATGTAGCTTTCCTGTGCCATTTTTTCTAAATACTTTCATGTAATTGTTCTGATGAGCTTTCCGCTATGATACCTAGACTTTATGAATTTAAGCATAGAACTAGATTGGTGGCTAGGTCACATCATTTTACAACTGAAATAGCAAGATATGACCGTTAGTTCTGCGCTAACAGTTAATTCTCCCGCACTCCTAGCTTGTGGAAGTCTTTTTTTAGCTTCTTATCTCCCAGCTAACATTGATCTTCAAAACTCTATATGTAATGTCAGTCGTTACCCAGTGTCTTCTTGACTCCTCTTTTATTGTTCCTGATAATTTTCTGATTTTCTTATTCTTTCATACTCAGTAACACCTTGTGTCTTTGTGGCTTTACTACCTTCCTTGGGGTGAAATGATAAAAATATCTCACATATTTATTAATTTTCTTCTACAGATGTGATGGATATTTGTTATGTATAAATATAACATCACTGTACATTAGCCTTGTTGGCAATGAAATCTGTAAGGGCTATTTTCGCCTTACACACATATATACACATACGCAAGAAAAAATGTTCGCACCCCTAATATTTCAAAATCAGTTTCATTGAAACTTTTTACGTATTATAGAACCATACCAATTGACAAAGAGGAAAAATAATGGGCCAATCGAATCGTTCTACTTTGACGTTGAAAACTTCTAAACATCTAAAAATAAATATAAAAGGACTCAGTTGTTTTTGACTGTTGAGCAAAGCAGGCTGAACGTTGTGGTGATAATTAGGAAATTACAGTATTTACATTAGTCGGATTATTGTCCTCATCTTTGTCGCCATATTTGTCACAACGTTTCGGCCGTTGTACGCTCCGGCCTTCTTCAGGTGGTTGGAATTTCGAACTGAACCCTTTATTTCGATCACTGGGGTAGACTGTTCTAGTTCCACGTGCCATGTTTGATGGATGTCAGTTATCAGTTATCTCCTGCTAATTTTCCCTCTGAAATTTTTCCACTGCCTTAACCGGGTATTGAACACACACTCTTTGGGTCTGTCACTGGATCTAACCAACGCCTTTATCCACTGTGCCATGGCACAGTGGATAAAGACGTTGAACTAGAACAGTCTACCCCAGTGATCGAAATAAAGGGTTCAGTTCGAAATTCCAAACACTTGAAGGCCGGAGCGTACAACGGCCGAAACGTTGTGACAAATATGGTGACAAAGATGAGGACAATAGTCCGACTAATGTAAATACTGTACATAATACCTCATCACAGAAATATAGACAGACTATGAGGAAATTAGTGCGACTATAAATAATGTAAATAAATTCTCTCTTGAGAAAGAGTCGTGAGATAAAGTTCACAAGTTGCCATCGTCGTCGTCCAGTTCCTTCAACGAAAATCCTCAAGTTGCCATCGTAGTCATCCCGTACCTTCAACGAATTTCTCTATAGGTCTTTGGAACATACTGATCATTTTTGCAATTCCAACGCTGCTTTTACGGCTGAAAATAAATCTTTATCTTTCAAATCAGCCTTATGGTCCATGTTAAAGCTTCAAACTCACAACGTGACGATGAGTTCGAGAATTTTAAAATTTCAGAATATTTGGCTGATTCTTGTTTACATCTGCGCAGACTGAACCTACTTTCATCCTAACTGTGCAAATAGATGTCGACATCGTTTAGCAAATAAAGCATTAGATTCCTTTAAATATTTGCCATGTATATCGATAAAGCATGAAGTATGTGTCTGGAAGAAATGCATAGATATAGTTAAATGTGGTTAACAAACAAATCTCACAGATCATTACGACTGAGGTAGATTTGAAATTCTAGATCTTAGAAAAATCTATGACAATGTGAAAAAGTTTTTATGCGACACGTTTCCTTTAGGTCTTCATCGGATTAAAGTGATGTTTACGCTGATGCGACTACACATGCGCAGGAAGAAGAGGAGACGTAGAGATTTTAAATTAACATTTAATTTGTTTTTAAATATCTGTTTTTGCTATATGGTCTAGCCGATTTCATAAAAAGCATTTTTTATTTACATTTTAAATTTCAGCGCATCCTCTCCTTCGTATAAATGTGTACGCGCATCAACGTAAACGTAATTTTAGTCCCGATAAAATTCCTAACTTACGAAAGACGACACACACAATTTTTTTACCACTTTGGCATAGATTTTCCTAAAATTGTTTCTGGTAGATAAAAATGTATATATCGTTTTCCTATATATATATATATATATATATATATATATATATATATATATATATATATATATATATAAAGCATCGAGGAATCAGACAGAGATCGGCTTTTTGATAACAATACGATTTCCACTGGAAAATACAACATTTACGAAAACATATGTCGATGAGTAATTCCCATTTTTCTGTTTATTCCTCGGTCCGTTGATAAAGGGTACAGGAGTGTCTGAAAATTCCGAAATTCAAACCTTTCTCTTCGTGCTTCATTTCTGTCATATGGTTAATAATTAATCTATAATAAATGTTTATCACAATAATGATCAAATTGTTACCCTTTTATTTGTCTTGTTTTTATTAACTAACCTATCTATTATATATATATATATATATATATATATATATATATATATATATATATATATATCGTTCTCTACTCATTTTCAGGTTAACACATGTCTAGCTAAACACTTTGCAGCCACCTGTTCAGGCAGATTTCTGTTTGTTCAACGACTACAGGGCCAAGCATGGTCGCAATTAAACTGAGAGCTCCTGAGGCTTTCTGAGAAAGAACGCACGATATTGCGTGATCAACTGTTTGAACAAGGCTAGTACTCTCACATTCTCGATCACGATGACTTATGACTATGTGCTAACGCGACCATCGACAACTTCCGGAGAGTGTTGTCTATTCAATTTCATTTACAAGTCATGGTTCAACTCGTGATATAATTTTCAGGTACATCTCAACGGTCTCATAAGCTAGGATCGCCTCCCTAGCTAGTTAACATCAAGAAGTTACCATCCTGACACATCCACATACACATGGGAAAAAAACACCCCCATTCCTTTTGTATTCTGTTTGTAAGAAGGAAGTTCAAATTGGAGAGCTTCTTCGATACAAACAGTACTTCGCGAAACTGACTGCGGAGAGAATCCTTTTCGGACGGCTACAATATTAACCTGTTCAAGTAGAGGGTCAACAGTTATGTTTTCTACATATCCTCATAGTCTGATCGTTTTACTGCCACCTCTTATGTACATACAACCTCATTCAGCAACGTTCTACCCTGAGTGGCTCTTGAGCCTTATACTGCCTGAAGACTTTAAAAAATTCGACCACGGTTGGATTTTAACCCAGGTTTAATGGCTGGAGCACTAATACTAACCTAACGATAGATACATGTCAAATAGAATTATATATATATATATATATATATATATATATATATATATATATATATATATAATGTCTTAATATATATATATATATATATATATATATATATATATATATATATATATATATATATATATATATAATGTAATGAAAAACAAACCACTTTAATGTACTATTACGATAATTTATTTCACCTAAATCCTTTTTTAAGGATTCAGGATCATCAGGTAAATCTTCCAACAACGAATTGAGAAAAAAATGGGATTAGAAATTGGTGGGTAGTGTAATTTTTGTAATTTAATAGAGGGGGTTGAGAGTGGTAGTTAAACAGACAATATAAAGTATAGGGAGGGGTTAATTTTATATCTCTCTTAAGTATGTTTTATATTGGAGTAGGAGGAGTGACAGAAACTTGACCTCTTTAGATGGTTAATAAAACGGAAATGAATTGTAGAAAATGTATACAAGTGAGTCTTACGGTAAAGAGAGAGATAGGGGGGAGGGGAAAAGAGAGATGGAGTTGTCATAATTTTGTTTTAACAAAATTATGTAAAAGATAGTTTACAATGTTTGATAGAAAATTCGATGTCTGAAAAAAATTTTGTTATTAACTTAAATGTTTAATTTTTTAAGTAAATAGTTTCAGGATTGTAAAATGTACATATAGTTTATGTACGAGGATAAATGAATTTTTGTGTAAATTATCTCAAATGTTTTTTATTTTGTTTTTATTTTTATTTTTATTTTTTTACTTGTTAATGATCGTATGTATGTAGAGATTCACATGAATACATTTGTGAGGCATATATGAATAAATGAAAATTAATATTACCCTCAAATTCTATTAAATAATTAAACCTAATCTTTAATTTAGTTTACCAATATAATAAATAAATTACATTCATAAATTAATTTTAAATATTGAAATAGATGTTATATTATTATTATTTTATTTTTTTTTTTTTTTATCATATTGTGGAAATACAATTAGTCGGGTGAATAAACTATTAAGATTTTAAATATTTCTTTATGTCCTAGATAAATATGTTTATTACAATAATAGTTATATTTAGTCCTGAAACTATTTACTTAAAAAATTAAACATTTAAGTTAATAACAAAATTTTTTTCAGACATCGAATTTTCTATCAAACATTGTAAACTCTTTTACATAATTTTGTTAAAACAAAATTATAACAACTCCATCTCTCTTTCCCCCTCCCCCCTATCTCTCTCTTTACCGTAAGACTCACTTGTATACATTTTCTGCAATTCATTTCCGTTTTATTAACCATCTAAAGAGGTCAAGTTTCTGTCACTCCTCCTACTCCAATATAAAACATACTTAAGAGAGATATAAAATTAACCCCTCCCTATACTTTATATTGTCTGGTTAACTACCACTCTCAACCACCTCTATTAAATTACAAAAATTACACTACCCACCAATTTCTAATCCCATTTTTTTCTCAATTCGTTGTTGGAAGATTTACCTGATGATCCTGAATCCTTAAAAAAGGATTTAGGTGAAATAAATTATCGTAATGGTACATTAAAGTGGTTTGTTTTTCATTACATATTAGCTCTGTCCTAACATTGAGCTCTCAGGATTTCATCCTCTTTGGATTTACCAATTCGGTTTACCAAGTTCCTTATAACTTAATATATATATATATATATATATATATATATATATATATATATATATATATATATATATATATATATACAAGTTGGCAAACATATAGAACCATATATAGAACAAATAATAAATACGTTGGTATATAATCCAAGTAGATTTTAGTAATATCAAATATTAAAACTGATCGACAAAAAGTGTTCAATTTATTATAACAGAGCATATAAACTGCACAATATGATGTAAATAAATTAAAAGGTGAAACATATAAATTATGCAGATGAGGTAATTTTGGATTTTGTGTTGTAATATATATATATATATATATATATATATATATATATATATATATATATACACACACACTTTTGTGTTCGTAGAAACACGGATGAAAGTATGTATGATTTATTTACTCAAATTTCAATTCAAATTCAATACTCTTGCATTACTCATCCTTTTCTTTTACAATTCATGTTGCTTGCTATATATGAATAATTAAGCGTTAGGAAATCATTTGGCCTATATCGCTTGAGGATTCCAAACGGTTGAAACTATGGTAGCGTAATTGGCTGATCCCATAATATATATATATATATATATATATATATATATATATATATATATATATATATAACAAAATAGACGTTATTATTGTACCTCTAGGATTCTTTCCGCCAACGCTTTTTCAACAGGTATTCGTTGGCGATATACAGACACAATCAAGACACATTAATAATAATAATAACGAATGAGAGGGGGGAGTTGGAACGTGATTAAAGTAAATTGTAAATAAAATTCACGAATAAAAAAAAATTGACAAGCTACAAAAGAGTGTAAAATAGAAAAAGACACTCACTGTCCCTTAATCAACCTCAAGGGACGCATGAAATACTCCTTTTTATGTGCATAGGCTCGGCTGGTGAAATTTAATATGCACAGCCTTGGGGTCTCTGAGATGGTAAATCGAGCGAGCAATATGTAGAATGGAAAATAGTATGTCCTCATTCTCGGTGGCGCAATCAGGATTATCCATCAAATGCTGCCCAATCGACGAGCCATGAACTGCTTGAGCGGTTCTTAAAATATGGATTTGACTATTGAACGCGAATAGGCAGGTCCGTTGGTTCGTCCTATGTACACTGCTTCGCATTGACGTTTTAATTTGTATATGACTAAACTTTTCTGAAAATAGAACAAACGATCGTCCCCAAATGTAGGGAACGCGGATTTTGTTTGAAACACAATACGCAACTGAACAGCATTGTATTATGAAACAATACAAGCTGAAATTCTGTCAGACAGCTGCTGACACTTCCTGCCAAGCCAAGGCAACTTGAAATAAATCGGGCACCGACTAGGTCCTAAGACCGCTGGTTCCTTTACGCGTCTGATTTTATCATTTATAACGCGTTTGATGATATTGGTAGGATACCCATTTCTTTCAAAAACTTTTTGGATACTAGTATGTTCTCTGTCTAACAAAAAAGAACAGATCATCAAAGAACTATGAACCAGGGTGGAAATTAGACCAATTTGGGAACAAAATTCTTCCAGTTTGTGTGCAAGACTGTGAATGTGGGTTTGTGGTAGATGCTAGTATAAAGAACTCATCCTTGCGTTCAACGAGAACATGTAGAAAGTCTTATCACTCTCAATCTCCATAATGAATTGAAGGGATGGATGGAAAAAATTGAGTTCCGCGAAAAAAATTAGTGGCATCACTGGCAACATCAAAAATTGAAAAGGTGTCATCGACGTACCTCATGCAAACGTAGGGTTTATGAACCTTGTCAATGATAAACCACAAAAATATTGACTAATATAGTGCCCAAAGGATTACCCATTGCAACACCGTCCGTCTGGGCATACATATTGAAAATGAATTCAACATCTTCAGTCGCCAGACGTGTGCATTTTAAAAACATTTTCAGGAATGCTAGCCGGACCTAAATTATCTCCATAAAGGACATCAGCACATATATTAATGTTCTCATGAAGAGGCACATTAGTATACAAACTGACGATATCAAAAGACACCATCAGTTTGCTTTCAGATTCAGTATCTAAATTATTAATGAAATTTGATAAACAGTTGGAGTCTGAGATATTGTATGCTGAGAAGACATTAGATACCAGCTGGAGCCGTTCAGCCAAGCATTTGGCCAAATCGTGTTACATTGATCCCACCATAGATAAGATGGGTTTCAGTAGTACACCATACTTATGTACATTCGACAGCCCATGCATTCTGGGACGTTGAGACCCCACAGGTCTAACGCTATCATAAGTCTCCTTAGAGATTAGTTTGTTATTGTATTCTGAGAGCAACCATTTCTGTGTTCTCGTTTCAGCCCTGCTAGTATTGTCACACGTACTAGCAGGACCGATCATTTTAACTTTGATGAAGCCTTCAGAATTATTATTATTATTATTATTATTATTATCTTGTCTGTTTAACGCTGGAACCCTTATCAGGCTTAGTAACTTGACTTTAATCATTTTATAGTTTGAAAATTTGTATTATATACCAACGGATTTATTACCTTTAATATATATATATATTATGGAATGGACAAAGTCCGACAATTATCTTTAAGACATTTTTATGTTTATACATTCTTTTTATAGATACAAATATTTAAGCAAATTCTCTGTTTAATAATAAACAGCATTAATAACAATTTCCGGCCTGAATGTCCGAGAAATTTTCATAAAAAATATTCGCCCTCCGACAGTCATCGAACCCGTATCATATACGGAACCATCATATAGCCCGACGTACCTTAACCGATCGAGCCACGAAGGACCGCCCGATTAGTAAGGTTGATTTTACAGCTTTCTATGATTATTTCCCGGACATACAAGCCGGTAAATGTTATTAATACTGTTTATTATAAAACAGGAAATTTACTTAAATATTTGTATCTATAAAAAGAGTGTATAAATATAAAATTTTCTCAATATATATATATATATATATATATATATATATATATATATATATATATATATATATATATATATATATATATACGTGTCTGTAATAATAAACAGAAACAAGCTATCTATGCTAACGTGTCTCATTGTCCTGATGACAATAACTGTGTGGGTGGCAAAAAGGTTTGTAGATCACTATCTTGACCGGTGAGACACATGGTGCTACACAAGAGAGTTGTATGACATACGGATAAAGTCGAGGATTCAGGGTTTATCTGTCATATATACCTATGAAATCTGTATAAAATCTTGGTTCAAGAGTCATTTTACGTATCATGGACGCAAATGAAGACCGAACCCATCGCAAATGATCCTAGGAGTGGCGGGCAGCTCTCTTCTCAGTAAGATGTGCCAATCACCATGTGTGTATATTCAAATGGCTGAATTGTCAGTGTCCAGTGCCTTACGTTTTGATGCCACCAAAATTATTTTTTGCGCCTTTTTAGTCCGACCAACATTTGACCAAAACTTTTTACTCACATCTTTTGACTATTTATTTATATGAATCTCTCTTAATTTTAAAACAGATACCATTGGCATTTGTGGCAAACACACAGCACAGTTATTAAGATGGTTGTTTTA
Organism: Acanthosepion lycidas; assembly: GCA_963932145.1. Lineage (NCBI taxonomy): Eukaryota > Metazoa > Mollusca > Cephalopoda > Sepiida > Sepiidae > Acanthosepion > Acanthosepion lycidas. The sequence goes on from OZ010583.1 coordinate 128,091,266, forward strand.
CTAGTTCAAGGTCTATAACACTTCTAATCGTTTTGTAAGATGACATCTACTCAGCAGGGTTGAATGTTAAAAATTCGACCTATATACGATATTTTGACAAACGAGAGTATTATCTTTATATGTATATATTTTCAATTATTATTAACCCAGCAGCCATCAGCCGAAAATGGGCAAACAAACGGGAGGAAAAAATATGTGTGTGTGTAAGTGGATACTGAAGTCAACAGGCGACAGTCTGTTTCAGGCGAAACGCAATCGTCAAGCGATGTCGATTCCATTTAGAATGAAACAGACTGTCGCCTCTGACTGTTGACTTCAATGTCTACTTTTATATTTACATACGATGTATCTTTGAGCATTTTAACCCATAAATATAGCATGCCTTAAAAGTATATTTTACCGCACCCTCACACAAACACACATATATATATATATGTATATACATATATATATTAATGAAAGGAAACACCATGAGACAACAGGAAAACCTCTTATCTCTACGTGTTTCTTTTCTTGAGCTTTATCAAGGCAAGTGTAGGAATTTGATTTCGTAACTTGTATTTATACACCAAAGTCAGGTGAAAAATTCTAAAAGCTTGCTTCGTTAAAAGAAGGTATACTATGGAGGACATTAAATAACATAAATTTATGATCTACTTAACGGAAGCGAATTAATATTATTGCTGTCATGAATTTTCTCTTAATTCTTTATGGTCATGCATAAATATCCTAGTTTCCGAAAAGACCATTTCTTTTAAGAAAGGGAATATTTGAAAATATCCAGTGCGTAAATTAACATTCTGGCAAGAAACAATTATTGCACTTTTAAGAACTTTTTCTGTAAGTTATTTTCTCTTTTAATATGTACAGTATTTTTACATACACACACACACACACACACACACACACACACACATATATATATATATATATATATATATATATATATATATATATATAAGGTTAGAGTGGAGACAGAACACTTGTAGATGAAAACAGTGTGTACATAGTACTTAGCATCACATAGTCACCAGTAATAATGATGTCTACTAGTTTTCCGAGAACACTCGTTTTCTAGAGTAGCTAGCTAGTACCTGCTACAGACACCCACTGAGGCACGTTTAATTTCTTCAATATGTGGTTTTTACTGCTATTATTTGTGGGAGAGAGCGTACAATCTGGCGTGCTTAGAACCGGACTCTGGAACCCACGGTCACAAGGATTTGTGAATCTGTGCAAGTGCAACCATTGACGGCTTCTGAACATTTCATCTACCGAATTCCACTCACATGGCTTGGGTCGGGAACATCAATAAAGACAACACAGAGTAGTTTCTATTGAAGTCACACAAGCCACCCCGGGAGGTGAATTTTCTTCAGGTATAGGATCTTCTCGCTTTTCATAATCAGGAACAATTAGGATTGCCAGACTGCTACTATGAAATAAAATCATGTGAGATCAATTCATACGTACATCAAGGCTCTGTACTCACCACTACCCACTTTCTGACTTTTATTAACGATCTACCTCGCAGCCGATCTCTCGTCTGACCTAACAGCCCAATGAAGAAATGTGGTTTGTTATTTTAAATACCTGAAAAATGATGGTAGTATTGTTTCATCACTAGCATTGAAACTCAGAATTATATTACAATGAAAATTCCCACTCTCAGTAAGGCTCCTTGCGTTTGGTTCTCAAGTTCACACGAGGCCGTAAGTAAAACACATACCGTACATGCTGGCGTAGAAGGTGACTGGGCATATAAGACGACTCCAAAATTTTCAAGTTAAATGTAGGTTTTGGGTTATATTCGTCGTACAAGACGACTCCCCAATTGTATTTTAAAATGTATTGTATGGAATTTATTAAATAAATCCAGTAAGCATATACTTACTTTCCACAGAAATGAAAAAACTGTAGGGAGATGTTGTCAATTAACTAAAAAACGTCATGAGTGAGTGCTGTGTTTTCGGTTGTGTTGTGGAGTAAATAGTACACCCCCGGTGACTATATGAACTAATCCATAACTATAAATAAAGAGCTCCAGGTCAGAGGTAAGACGGAGAAGCCGTTTGCGAGGAGTCAATAATTAATTTCTCTGCTTGTCGACTATCGCCCTTTAGGTGGAGAGGAACTCAGATATGGTCAAAGGGTTAATTTTCGTTCAAGGTTTAATAGCTAAAAAAGATGTTGAAATACGAGCGAAAAGTTCAACGATAATTGAACAAAACAGTAATATTACACTGCAAGAAATAATGGACGATAGTCATACAATCCTAGGTCTGAAAAACGATGAAGAAAAAATTCAGAAAAAAGAATGTGCATTGGTACAAGCAAAAGACAAATGTACAAAAAGGAGAATGAATCCTTGTTTCAGATGTGGTAAATGACTGTCCATTTAAAAATGCGGAATGTTATAAGTGTGGTAAGCGAGGACATATAAACTCACACTGCAAAACCAAACCAAGAAAAAATTCTCACAGGAAGAATGTCGTACACAGCACTGCGACGAAAAAATGGTCACAGAAAACAAAAGGAAATTTGCGAATGTGAAAATAAATAATGTAGGTGTGAAAATGATACAGAGCACTGGTAGTGATATTTCAATACTCAATGAAAACCACATGGAAGAAAACTAGAAAGCTTTTATTATTTATTTATTTCAGTTTCTGGTGAGAATTTTTTTTTTTTTTTTTTTGAGAAATGTCTTATAATGTTTCATTATGTAATAAGCATGTAAAAACTGAAACGTATTTATTAAAAATGCTACGAATTTATTCGATACTGATTGTATGGAACTATTTGAACTTTGGGATTTGCCAATAAACGTTTATTGTAAAAACGTAAGTGGACAAGCGACCAATTTAAAAAGTCAGAGCGAAAATCTTAAGGAAGAATTTTAAAAAATTGTTTTTCAGATGTTCTGTCAAATGAACTGGTCGGTGTTCAAAATTCAAGGTGGATTTTCAAGTAAAAAAAGGTTCGACGCCAATATTTAAGCCGAAACATAGATTTGGACAGAATCGAAAGAATTGTTGTAATAGAAAAAATAAACCATTCAAAATGGGTTGCACCAGCGGTATATGTAAAGAAAAAAAAAGTAAAATTCATGTTGGCTCGGATTTTTCAACAGGATTAAACATTACGGAACACTTCCTCTTTTATGTGCAATGTGTCTTCAGAACGTATGGTTTAATGGTTCTACAAAACATCCTATCTTTTGTTGTTCTATGTAAATGTTGGAACTTTTACCGACTTTTTGTCCCAGTTTTGCTATACTTTCAAATAATCCCGTCAACTCCTCTTACAGGTACCGGAACTGATAAATTATTTATATCAATTTTCTCCTGACACGTGTCTTACTTGGTGCGGCATGTTTATTCTTTTTCAAATAATATTCTCCGTGATACGATTATTATTCTTATTTATAGAATCAAAAATGTTTGGTGTCCTGGGTATGACGATAAACTACTTCCGGCAGCAAAGCCTCTGATCAGGAGGTTTTGAGGAGCGTGGAACCACCTCTTAAATGCTGGTGTTCCCAGGGCGGACCTGTGAACACCAGCCCTTTTAGGGTCCCAGTTATGGGAAAATAGTTAACCTCTAAACTGGGGTAAAAACATTATGAAAGTGTAAAAATAGGTTTTAATAACAGAAATGCTTTGTAAAAGAAAAAAATTATTACAAGCAATAAATTTTTGAAGAAAAAAAAACTATTACCAGCAATACATTTTTGAAAAAATATATTACCAACTATGTTTTAAAAAAAATAAATATTACTAGCAATATATTTAAAAAAAAAAAAAAATATTACCAGCAATGCATTTTTTGAAGGAAAAATATTACCAGAAATAGATTTTTGACAAAACAAAATATTACCAGTAATAAAAATTGTCGACATTAAATAATCCATTGAGTTTGATATGCCGTAAACCAAACCAAACCAAACCAAACTAAACCAAAAATATTTGGAGGAAAACTTATTTGATTCGGCACGCTTATTTTATAAGTTGGCGAATTCCAACCGACATGAATCTTTCAGACGGCACTTATATTCGGTATAAAATAGAAGCTTATTCCCTGTTTCCCCCACTCCTGCTTCTCTTACCATCAGTATTTCCTGTGAGTATTAAATTCTCTAGGCCATCTTTTCTCATGTGTCAGATATTTCAACTTATTTTCTTATTATGAATAAAATTTAACTTGTCGGTCTTATCTCTTTAAACTTCTTCGTTGACCCCATATTGTGTCCATGATATTCTCTGTATTACTCGGTAGAACCTCTGTCTCTTTTAGTTTTTTTTTCCCTATCCGTAATGAGATAGCCTAGCTTCATGAGTGTTACTGTATCATGATTGTATATGGGCGTAGTTTCATTGCTTACCATTGACGCGGTTTTCATTGGAAGCAGTGTTAACAAAAAATAATTTTCCCTGAAGTTTATTATCAGAAAGGGTGACTTTTTTCTAATGAGAGGTATCCTATCTCCCTTTAACAAAAAATTGAAAGAAAAAAAAAATACTAAAATTCCCAATTACAATAATATTAATATATCACTCGTAAAAGCACTTTCTTTTTCGTTTTTTTTTGTTTGTTTTTTGTTTTGTTTTTTTGCTATTCATACATCAGGATAACTTCAACACTTTCTTAATCTATTGTGCAAATTCTGCTTTGCACTTTAACATCCAGTATTTTTAAAGTGGCATATCACTTTCATTTACGGAGAGAGAAAATTCAATTCAACACAGAGAGGCTGTCATCACTCAAGAGATAAAGTCATCCAGGGGAGATAATCTTGTCAACGGTCGAGAAAGAGAGAAACGTGAATGTCTGCAGAAAAGTACATTCCTAGGAAAACAACGCCTGTCACTTATGCTATTCACGATCGAATTTTCTCATTATTTGTCTGTAATTATTTGCATTATGCATATACACACACACACACACACACACACACACATATATATATATATATATATATATATATATATATATATATATATATACTTTCCTGTATCGAGTATATGAAGCAGTCGGAGATACTTCTTACTTCAGCGTCGACTTTAACTGATAAATTGACACTTCGCTAAGAACAATTAGAAAAAAATACATTTTTCCTTGTTTCATTTCTGAATAATTTTGTAATATTTTTTAACTTGGTGCTCGGTTAAATTCAGAATTCGACATTTTTAATTTTACTATGAAATTAAAACTTAATTGGTTATGCTGATTTCTAATTTAAACTAATCTTATCTTTAATGTACTAATAGATTGCATTTATGGTCTGTTGTCATGTTTTTTGGATTATCATATACTTGTATTCTGAATGGTCATCACGGGTTACGTAACAATATTTCCCTTTACACTTTATTTTGCAATCAACACCATCACTAGACAAGACACTAGAAGTTTTGAAACAATGGCAATTTTTGTAGTGATGTTATAACATGCTTATGTTATAATTTTTGAATAAATGTTATTCGCGCTACTCTGTATTGAGCACTCTTTTAAGAATAATGTTTTTGGTGATCGGAATTTTATTCCATCTATACCAACCCTGTAATTGCGTTGAGTGTTGACGACAATGTTCTCTTTTATATTTACATACGCTCTATCTCTGATATTGAGCACTTTAGCCCATAAATATAGCACACCATAATACTATATTTCTTCATATATATATATATATATATATATATATATATATATATATATATGTATGTAAGTATTGGATACACTACTTTCTCCTGTAGTGTTTGTGGTCTTTTATGCAATTCTCGAGCCGGTCTCAAAAGTCATGCCCGTCATAGGCATGCAGATGATTATTTCATGGTCATCGGAACCAAATATGTCGAACTCGATAGAAGCGTTCGTTATATATATATATATATATATATATATATATATATATATATATATATATATATATATATATATGGTTGTATATATATATATTCGATTGGATTGATGTTAGCTCTGTCTCTGATATTGAGCGCTTTCTAATACGTAGCGCGCATACGCATATAATATATAATCATATATATATATATATACACACACTTTTCACACACACACACACACACACACACACACACACACACACACATATATATATATATATATATATGGGAGTGTCATTTTAATGATGTAACAATGTTCTATCGAGAGAATATATATATATATATATATATATATATATATGATTATTTCATTATAATTTAAAAATGAATGGTGTTGAAAAATTCTCGGCCGGATCTACTTCTCGAAATCGCACCAATTAGCAGGATTTGGGGCAAGTGTCGTCAATTTTTATTTGAAAGCTGCATAACGCAAAAATTTATGCCAGCAACGTGTAATGGCAATGTGGCACAAGGCCGAAAGTATGGGGCACCCAGAGAGGATCGATGGTTTTAATATAAAACAAACTTACACACATATTTGTTTTCCTTGAGTTAGATCACTAGTTGGTGCTCTACACAAAAATTCGGCATTCAGCAAGAGTTGACTCGTAAAATCAACTAACCCGCACAGTATATCTCCTGGGAGCACGATTACAAACCTGACCTCTTCTAAATATGTGTCAAGCAACAATAATCACCCTTTTACCTCTTCTCGTCATAGGAGATCATGGCTCTCCGCGGATTTCTTCTTTTAGGGCACAAGGCAGTGAGTCCCCTTCCCGACGAGTTTGTGTGTACAGTTAGAGAAACGGAGACCATAACCTTAGCAAAAGTATTGTAAAAATAAAATGAATCTAAAACTTATTTGAACTAATTTAAAATGTGAGTGTTCGCGCCTATATATGGACGTGTAGGTGGTTCAATGGATAATTGCTCGTAATGAGAAGTTGGAGAACCGAGTTTGAATTTCAGACGGGTTCATTACTTTAACTTACATGAAAATACCCTTGAGAAATGTATGTTACCATCTACCTCACTTGCTATGGGTTAAGTAGGACTTGTATCTGGAAAAAACATTGTTATCTCCAAAAATTGTTAACGCAATATTTACTAACAAAAGAAGAATTATTTTTGAAATCCAAAATATATTTTCGCCTTTAAAAAACCCTCAAAGGGGTGATAAGCAGTAAAAAATCCATCAATCCTGCATATATGTGTGTGCGTATAACTACGTATACGTCGTATAAGCGTGTTGTTGCATATTTGTACGCTTGTGTAAATGTGTGTATATGTGTGTGTATATATGTGTGCGTTTGCGGATGTATTCACGTAAGTGCGTATGTGTGTATCCTTTCGAATTAACAGGAGATAACTGATAACTAACATCCATTAGACATAGCAAGTGGAACAAGAACAGGCTACCCTAGTGAGTGAAATAAAAGGTTCAGTTCCAATCACTTGAAGAAGGCCGAAACGTACAACTATGAATAGTTTTACTTTATGACATACTTTCCATGGCCTTCAAATCGTCTCTTGCTTTTGATTTTATTATGACTTCCAACAACATAGCGAAAAATCAATGATTCCATTTTTTTTACGACCCAATGCGCACAAGATACGAAGACAACACGCTGCCATTAATTTATTTTCACTGATAATGTTTCGCTCGCTTTCCAGGCAATTTGGGTCGCTGCTGAAACGATTTCTATAATAAACCAACCACAGACAAAAAATTGCTTGTCTTTCGCTCAGGGCCAGCCCAAGTTACTAGTAACTCGGGCAGTCGGCCGGAGTAACATCAAGGCCGAGGGCGCCATATTGGGCGCAATTATGCCGACATGTCATATGTTTTGGATCTTCCAAAACTAAAGATTATAAAAACATACTTGCAGACGTCCATGACTAAATACAGATTAAATTCTTTGGTCTATTCTATCAATAAAAAATGATTTTGTAAAAATACGTGTAGAAAATTCCATGAAAAAGCTAGAAAAATGTTTTAAATAGAATAATGAATGTTTTCTTTAAATTGTATTAAGTTGTGTATGTATTCTCCTTGTGAAAATTGTATTAAGTTGTGTATGTATTCTCCTTGTGAAAATTTAAAAAAAAATTATATTTGTAAATACGCCGAGGTTTACGTTTCTGCTGGCAACCAGAAACCCTAGGGACGTCACTGCTTTCGCTATTTTCATGGCAAATGTTCAGATAAACTACGTTCTTTAGGTCTTTTATTTGCTTGTTTTTTTTTTCTTTTTGTTTTCGTTTTTTTAAATAATTTCAGTCCAAGCAAGGTGATAAAGTCACTAAGACACAAGGTGCTACCGAGAACAAAGGAAACTGAGAAATTTTACTGAGGAGAAAGGACAATAAAAAGAACAGGATTCAAGGAGATAGAAGTTTGACACTGCATTTAAATTTTTGTAGATTGCAATTGACAGGAATCGAAAAAACTAGAAGCTAAATCCATAGGTGATAAGAAACTTTATGAACAGAACTTGCGATTACATTTAGCAACTTCAACAGTAAAATAATAAGACCTAACTGCCAATCTAGTACTGCGCATAAATTCATAAAGTCGAAGTACCAAATGGGATCGCTTATCAGAAAAATTACCATGAAAATATGTGCAGAAAATAAAGTTCAGACATTTACAACTAGGGCTCGCCATGATACATATTACAGAATCGATTCATCCTCATTCCCTTCGTATTCCATTGGTAAAGAGGAAGTTCTACTCAGTGAGCTTATTTTCTAGAACTTTTACCTTGTGGAAAAGACATCCGAGAGGATGCTTCCCCGGTTGTTACAATCTTAATCTCTTCGAGTTTAAAGTCAACCGTTATCTATCTTATCATAATATGAATTTTTATAACAGCATCTAACATAAATGGGTCGGAAATCTTTCAATTCTCGACCCCGACAAAACATGAATGCCGATCATTGGTTAAATTACCAACAACAGGGTCCACTGTCAGAATAAAAACACAAACACGCTTTCTCTCTTACTCACACTATTAATCACTCTCTTACTCTCTCTCTCTCTCTTTCTCGGTGTCTCTGTCTCTATTTTTCTGTCTGTGTCTCTGTTTCTTTCTCTCTCTCTCTCTCTGTCTTTGTATATATATATATATATATATATATATATATATATATATATATATATATATATATATATATATATATTTATTTATTTATTTATAATTTTTATATTTTTCTTTATATATATTTTATATATTTCTTTATACATATTTCGCCGTTACACATTCGAACTAGTTTATCTACAACACTTGTATATCGTTATAATGGGGCCTCACATCAGTGAGGGGGGCCGGTGTGCAAATGAAACCGTTGAGAGGAAGGCCCCGAAACGGTGCACATTCTCTCCTGATGACCCCAGTTTAAATATAAATTCGAGAGGAACACATCAAAATTCAGTGAAGTCATATGCCGTAGTGAAGCTCGGTGGAAGTGTCATTGGCATGAGGAGCATTACACATTCAGCTCGCTTCAGGTGAGTTTCAATTACTTTCCAGTAATTTCCTTCTTATATTTCTTTATATATATATATATATATATATATTTCTTTATATATATATATATATATATATATATGTATTTCTATCTTTACCTCTGTGTGTGTGCTTCTGTCTGTCTGTCTCTCTCTCTCTCTGTATCTTTGTCTCTATCTCCCTCTGTGTCGCTGTTTCTGTCTTCCTTTATGTGTCTGTCTCTTTCTCTCTCTCCCTCTCCCTCTCTCTCTCTCTCTCTCTCTCTCTGTTTATGTGTATATCCCTCTCTGTGAGTCTCTGTTTCTGTCTTTCTCTCTCTCTCTCTCTCCCTATTTTTATTCCTACGTTATTAATTTCTGATTCATTCCTTAGTGAGTTTAATTTAATATACCATAAGGCCACATCCAAGAAAATGAATTTATATTTTTTATAAAATTTTGCTCAACACAAGGCTCGAGAGCCACTCAATGTTGATTGTTAGGGTTGAAATGGTAATGGTGAATAAGGTATATGAGATGAATGAAAGAGGAGTCGGTAGGAAGTGAAGATTATTAAGGTGAAGACGACAGATAAGAATTGACCATTGAAGAGGTCAAGACTGAAGTGTTCAAGGAAACATAGAAGCGACAGTCAGCCGTACAAAGTGACAGTTCTTGGGCAAAAGGTGTCAGTGTTTAACTTTCTTCTCACACCGAGGGCGATTCGATTCCGTGGAAATAGCATCGAGTTTCTTAACTGTAAATGTCTGAACTGGTGGAACTAAGGGATGGAGCTCGTTTGAACATCTGCCATGGAAATAGCGACAGAGCAGCGAAAGGTATGCAATGTTTCATGTCAGAAAGAGGTTGCAGAGTGGAAAATAAGTCATCACTTACAAGACCACATAAAGGATTTTGAATTCTATCGCAACTGGGGTGGGAGGATTGAGCAGCTCCACTTCAGATATGGCATCAATACTACAATTTTGGTTCAATCTGACTCTTCTGAAGATAGAGAATGTGTGACGGACTGGGAAGGGAGGATTGAGCTGTTCCATTCCAGTTATAACAGCAATACTCCATTTTTGGTCTAATCTGACTCTTGTCATGATGAAGCGTGAGTGACGGATTGGGAGGGAGATTTGACCATCTCTTGTGCAGATATGGCAACCATACTCCATTTTAGCTCTAATCTCTTTCTTGTAAAGATGAAGCGTGAGTGACGGACTGGGGAGGGAGGTTTGAGTATCTCCAGACATGACAGACATACTCCAAATCTGCTGTAATCTGATTCTTGTAATGAAGTGGGAGTGATGGACTCAGGAGGGAGGTTTGAACAGCTCCAGTCCAGATATGGCAGCCATACTTCATTTTTGGTCTAATAAATTCTCTTGTAAAGATGAAGCGTGGGTGACGGATTGAGGAGGGAAGTTTGAGCATCTCCTGTACAGATATGGCAACCATACTTCATTTTTTGTCTAATCTGACTCTTGTAAAGATAAACATGGCAGAATTCAATTCCCTACTGGAACAATTATTTTGCCAGCATCTTTTGCAATGGATTGCATAGATGAATTCCACGTGCGCTCTGGTTTATGTTTAACGGCATATCAACCCCTTATGAGTCATTTAATACTGAAATTTAATTTTCTTTGAAACTTTCAAGTAATAAAAATACGATATATGTTATTCTGTTTTCACAACTAAATACATGGTAGATGATACGCAGCTTTTGTACACAAACCTGTTTACTGGTTGATTGATTTTGTTTAAGGGCGTGTGAACTTCCATAGGCTATTTAATGTCGAAATCTAAATATTTTGTACATAATTTAATTTTACAATCAGGATAAAAGGTATGTTTTTAAATGTATAGTTTATAGATCTTAAAATGAATTGACAATTTTCACTACAAAATTATTGTTGATAATTTTACTATAAAAATTTATTATTATATGTTATTTTGTATCTGATTATATATCTGTGATGAGGTATGATGTAGACTATTTACATTATTCGGACTATTGTCCCCATCTTTGTTGCCATATTTATCACAACGTTTCGGCCGATGTACGCTCCGGCCTTCTTCAGGTGGTTGGAATGTCGAACTGAAACCTTTATTTCACTCGCTGGGGTAAACTGTTCTAGTTCCACGTGCCATGTCTAATGGATGTCATTTATCAGTTATCTCCTGTTAATTCCCCTTTCCAAAGTCTCCACTGCCTTAACCAGGTATTGAACTCACAGCTTGTTGGATCTAACCAACGACTTTATCCACTGTGTCCTTAAGTTTTGTGAATTCAATAGGATATTTATTAAGAAGACATAGAAATTCACAGATGGTCATGGTAATCGCCAGCATTTTGAACGTTTTTTAGTTGGAAAATTGAGGTAATGCAATCTTCATAGTCATGGCAATGTCAAAATGAACTGATTCCATGCAGGAAACATTCACCATTCATTGACCGAGCAGTTAGCATTGATATCGGTTGTAGAAAAAAAAATGTATCTGTCTATATTTCTGAGATGGCATATTCTAACTATTTATACTATTTACATTGTTCAGACTTGTCTTCATCTTTATCACACTCACGACGTCTTTTTCAAGTGATATTTGTTGGAATTTTGAAATTCCAACGAATATCACCTTAAGATATCTAAGTAAACTTCGCAATTCCAACAAATACCACCTGAGGAAGGCCGTTTATGCTACGGTCGAAACGTCATGTATGTGGTAGTAAAGACGAAGACAACAGTCCGAACGATGTAAATAGCGCACATAGTTAAAATACCTCAACTCAGAAATGTATACAGATCCCGAAGAAGGCCTGAGCGTACAATGGCCGAAACGTCGTGAATGTGTCAGGAAAGATGAAGACAACAGTCCGAATAATGTAAATATTTACAATATCTCATCTCAGAAATATATACGGATCCTGAAGAAGGCCAGAGCGTACAACGTCCGAAACGTCGTGAATGTGTGAGTAAAGATGAAGACAAAGTCCGAACAATATAAATAGTGTAAAAAAAAGTATGTATCTTATAAAATCTTTTGCCTAAAACAGTTTTTCAGAAAATTAAACTTCTCAAGTTTACTGTTATCATTCTTTTGAATATTAATAGGAGTTTCCTTCCTAACATATTTTCAGGTAGTATGGAAAGTCAACATCTTGTCCATATCGTTATTTTCCTAACCAGATTTTTTTTCTATGTAGCCTATCCCTAAAACAGAAAGAAGTTTAAAGGGGAGATAACTGCGGGTTCGAAGGCAGAACATTATCATTGATAACTCTCTCTTCCAGTTTATGGACTCTAGTAACTATATTCTTAATACTTGATATAGTGCAAAAATATCACAGTGATAAAGTCGGTCAATAATTATTTTGAACTATTTTTACTGGGACTCGCCAAAAACACATTTCCATTGTAACTCTTAGACATTTTTTTGTCTTTTTACTCTCTCTCCTAATGCCTGAAAGCTCGTTAAATGTGGCTTTTCCATCTTACAATCAATATGTCTCATGCGTGTCGTATTTTCCCTTCCCCTTATTTTTAACTGTTTTTACTGGGAGTCATGCATGCGTTTAAAAATATTCCATAATAATATTTTAAATTTTGAAATCATATTTATTTTTGGTATATGAATTTTTTTAAAACCGTTTCTAAATCTTTGATTGTCTTTCAATCATTCTTCATCACCTGTGATACTCATCCGCCACACATATGAGCCGCGTCCCACCGTTTGGGAACTACGGGCTGAAAAGACATGATAATTTTTTAAAAAAGTATTTTTTTTCTATTCCGGTTTTGGAGTCGATGATCTAAGATGATTCGATGCTTTAAATTGATGTTTTCGGTCCTGGAACTCTGTCTTGTATCAGCCAATTATTTAATTCCAGACATCGTCCTTTAGGTCTGCGACAGGAAAAGCTAAATTATTGCTGTCGAGATTAGCAAGTGAGAGATGTTTACAAATCGCTTTACAACCCCTGCCACATCTGTGTATCTAATAAAAGTCACAAGTTGTTAGTTCCTCATTAGATACCGCACTTTCCAGATTCGAAGCCGACACTTGACAGCTGAAGGATTTTCAGGGAAAGCCCGATGACCGGGCGGTCAGTATGTTCATTGACCAATGTACGTACTGGCCGCAATTTGATCTGCCTAGCTTCATACGATACGCCATATTAGCTTTAATTAGGATAAGCTCCGAGTGTAAATATATTGTCGGCTCCTCTCTAATTCAACGTTTAAGTATCACGACAGAAAGAAAGAAAGAAAGAAAGAAAGAAAGAAAAAGAGAAGAAATATGTAAAGGAAGAACTCAATGATGAGATTAAAAAAGAAAAAAGGAAAAAACTATTGAACCATGGAAAAGAAAGAAAGAAAGAAAGAAAGAAAGAAAGAAAAAAGTGAAAAAAAGTGTAAAGAAAGAAAGAAAAAAGTGTAAAGAAAGAAGTAAAGGAAGAAATCCATAATAAGATTAAGAGAGAAAAGAGAAAGCACCATGGAAAAGAAAGAAAGAAAGAAAGAAAGAAAGAAAGAAAGAAAGAACGTGTAGAATTAAATGAAACAATGAAGAAATAAAAGATGATAATCAAAAGAAAAAAATGCTAAACAAAGAGAAAAGAAAGAAGTAAGGAATTAATGATAAGATTAAGAAAGAAAAAAGGAGGAAACTACATAACCATGGAAGAAAGAAAGAAAAATAAATACAAATATATTCATTCATAAACAGTGAAAGAAAGAAATGGTGAAAAAAAGAGAAAGAAATAATGGAAGATTGTAAGGAAATAAAAGTAGAAAGAAAATTTTAAAGAAATAAAGAAAGAAAAAAAGAAGCGTATAACATTGCGGCTACATATCGCACAGATCGGAAGCTGGGATGTAACGAAGGGACATCTTAATTTGATGCTTACCTCCCTTGGTGTGATGGTCAATTTAATGCGAGTCTCACAGTCGTACTTGCAGACAATGACAAAATTAGCCAATCGCTCTCAACCAGAGTCGCGAAGACATTAGAATATTTCGTTTCACCAACACTTTTGCGAAAGGGAGGTTCTGTGGCAGGCATGAACTCTCCGGGACCAGGCTCGCCTCGATGCATTCTCCTGGGAGATAAGAGGCCGCGAGTGTTGAGAAAAGACAAATGTGCATAAGCAGGAGTCTACAACAAGGATTAACTATCCATTCGAGTAGATTCCATCGTCTGCCGGGATTGATAAGAAAATGACATTGTGTTGATGGTCGTCTCAGAAAAACAAAAACTTCAACAACTCGAGACAAATTAGTCAAAGAAAGTGAAAATAAAAAAAATAACCATCAGATGTGGGGAGGCATAACTTAATGTCGGCAGTTTAAGAAGCAAGCTACGAATAGGTGTCGGTATGAAGCAAGTACAGAATTAAATATTTGCGGAGTATTGTAACTGACGTTGTGACACCGAAATCCGAAGGTGTATTGTAATGACAAAAATGCCTTTCCAACCTAAATAAAGTATTCAAAAACAGGAAAATCTTTGTAGAAACAAATAAAAGAGGGCCGAACAGTTATGTTGCATAAATCCTCCTTATATGGCAGTGAAATCTGAACAATTTCATTACAGATGAAAAGGAGACTCGAGGCAACAGAAATGTAGTAATACAAAAGGATGTTGAGAATGTCATGGATGAAGCATGTGAGAAACGAGGAAGTTTTACGGATAATTTGAACAAAAAGCCCATATATATTGAGAATCAGGAAAAGAGACAGATGAAACTGCTTGAGTGGAAAGATGGTTTGGAAAATTTAAAATTCACAGGGCATATTGAAGGCAAGAGGAGCAAAGGAAAAAAACGAGTAACCTACCAAATCTACCACCCATATGTGAGCATAGACTTGGAGCAATAGCAAGGGGACAAACATTGCTTTGCGGAGAGTCATGATCGCTCTGAAGGGACAAACCATATATAAGATATTAATCATCTTCGAGATAAGCCTGCTAAGTTCGGGTACATAACAAGGTTCCCTGTTATTACCATTTGTTCTTGACTTTTTTATTCTCGGTTTTATTGTAGAATTTTATTATAAAAACTTCCTATACGCCTACAGGTTGTTAAGTATTGCTCAATCTTTGTGCGCGGTATTTTCTTCTAAAAAGCTAAAGTAGGTATCTGTCTTCATTGAGTCGCGAAGAGGCAATCTGTCACTTTCGCATCTGGCGTCAGAAGAGATGAATTAAAATAAACACTGATATCCAATTTCTTCATACCTTGACATGACACGCGTAAATTAAAGCTCACATCATCTAAATGCTTAAACCTCTTCTAAAGCAAGACTGACCTACACGAAGAAAGGTTTGTTAGGGCCGATTAGTAATTTCTATCCATAATACCAAAATAGCAATATATAAATAATCAAATTCTGTGGATGAAATATATATATATATGAATAAAAATGACAATAGGAAAACTGGTAATTGCTGACGCGTTTCGTCCAATGTGGACTTTATCAAAGCAAAATACGAAAATGAAATTAAATGAACAAAGTAACTAATAAAAACAAAAACAGAATGTACCTAGCAACTGGAATGTAGAGAAACGCTATTTTCATATTTTTAACTGAAAAATAACGTCAGTAATTGTCACGTGTGGAGAATATTGTCATTATAACTGTGTTGATGTATTCAACCATTTTCTTTTGATTTTATGAATCTGTTGTGTATATTTGATTGTAAGAGCATTAATTTTGTTAAGAAAGGTGAAATAGGGAAAAACCTGGGCGTAGATTAATATTTGGGTAGTTTACTATGGCGGCACTCTCCAGAATTTTCCTTCTGAGTGAGTTATTTTTTTTTTTTTATGAGTGTAGCATTTTTAAAATCAAAATTATGGTTGAATTTATTTCTATGTATGACTAGTGCATTAGCTAAGTTGTTTTTTGTGAGGTCTCTTTTGTGCTCATAAATGCGTTTTTTCAAACTTCTACTTGTTTCTCCAATATATTGAGAGGAACAGTTTGGGCAATTTATTCTATAAATGCCTGCTTCAGAAATATTAGTGCTATTATTGTTTGAAGATCTTAGTATATCCATAATGGTTTTGGAAGTGTTTGTGACTATTTCAAGATTATTTAGATGGGATAGGTTATTCTGGATAGTGGACGTGACAGAATTGGTCGGTAGTATTATGTATCTGTTTTCATGTGATTTACTATTGCGAATTATGTTATTAGTCTTGTTGCGGTTGTATATTTTGTATGCCTTTCTTCTTGCGTTGTGGATGAAATGATATGGGTATTGTAGGTTTTTGAATGTGTTTTTTATGTATGTTTCTTCTTTAAATAAATATTGAGGACTACAACTGTCGGATACACAACTAGAAGCACTCAGCTTTGATCAGAAATTTGCCACTGGATTACCGAAATATGATACTACGGATTACATAATTAAAAATCATCACCACAATGACTCCGATTTTACCAAAGGCTATATTCAGGGCCTAATCACAGCTACACACAAAAATACGAATGACACCGCACTTCCTTGAAGATATATCAACGCCTTGAAAGAATTAGCTAACAACAGAAACATACATATATCTACTTCTGATAAGGGCGGGGGAATTGTAATTATGGATAAACACATTTACCAACAGAAGATAAGGGAGCTCATTAATGATAATAACATCTATGAAAAAGTAAATGAAGGCAAAGCTATAAAAGAAACACAAAAGTTTACAAGCAACATTAAAAAACTACTAAAAAATGAAGACTTCTCCTGGTTAAAGCTCATTGAATACCATCCAAAAACACCCATATTATATGGATTACCAAAAACGCATAAACCGAACATACCAATGAGACCTATCATATCAGGGATAGGTAGCGCTCCACATAAAATAGCCCGCAAACTAAACAGAATTTTAACTCCACTTCTCGGCACTATTAGTCCATCACATATAAAAAATTCAGGCGACCTCTTAAACAAGCTAAAAACATAGACATTGAAAATAAATATATGACTAGTTTAGATATAAAATCTCTTTATACAAACGTCCCCATAGATAAATGCTTAAATTTACTAAAAAAAACACCTAACAAATGCAAAAATCAAATTACCTATATCTACACACAAAATTATAAAGATGTGCCAACTAATTACCAAGCTATGCTTCTTTACTTTTAATAACCATTATTACAGGCAGAAATATGGTTTGCCAGCGGGATCTCCTCTCAGCGGCGTTCTTGCGTGTCTATTTTTAGAATTTCTAGAAAGTGACTCATTCAAAAATATTCTCCCTACAAACTCTTCATATTTCAGATACATAGACGACTCATTATTAATAATTCCAAAAAACACCAATTTAACGGATCTTCTCTCCAAACTTAACAACATTGAACCTACAATAAACTTCACTTTCGAAACTGAAACCAACCACACTCTTCCGTTCCTGGACATTTTGTTAATTAGAAATAATAACGAACTCAATTTTGACGTTTACAGAAAGGTGTGACGCCGTCCCCTGGTCGCAGCGCCAACCGTGTCGTTCTATCCTAGTCTACCACGGCACCAACTGTGATGTCCTCGCCGCGGCGCCAGCCGTTCGCTCCTCGCTGCTCCGTTCGGGTGTCGCTGCTCCAAATGCGATGTTCTAACCTTTTGGTGATTCGGTGGGAATCTGGTTAGATTTGATATCAGCCTCGTCGTCCCCAACTCGCTTCCAACGCCTGGTTACCGAAGTAACTACTTTGATTCCCAGTCTGCCTACCCACGTTGTGAATTGATCTAGGCAGAGGAAATCAATCAGTCGTCGGGGCCGTACTGCAAACCGAGTTCAACGGGGGTGATACCACACAAATATGCATAAAAGGCAATAAAATGAAAACTCAAAAGTTCAAAGTATCAAAGAAAAAGGTAACAAACTTTATGTCTAGTTGTTCGATACATAGGACTGCATCTATCTCCCGACCCGTTCTATGGATTGTGACACGTCGTTTTCCGCTAGGCAAGTTTTAACACTTCAAGTCGTCTGCTCTGTAAGAAATTGGTGTTTCGGTGGGTCTTTGGACGAAAGTCAAAAGAAAAACTTATTTCGGTGATCTGGATCTAAGTCGCTCTTCAAAATAATTATTCTTGGTTTGAAGATGGGTCCGGAACGTGCGTGAATCCTGGTCAGCTATCTGCGAGGCTTGCCTCAACCGGAGACTGACTCTGGGAACTGCTGGGACTCGACTCAACTCTGCTCGTTGTGGCTTCGTTTATATGGGCGCCGACCAAAACCGGGGTGAGTTTGTCGGCGCCGGGGGTTTCCTCGATAATTCTAAATACATATCCACCTCTCTGGTTAGGAATTTCCACCTTTTTCCATTTTTGGGAACCTTTCCTCACTCCCACCTTCTCATCATACTTCAGAGGGGCGTGAACTGCCCTCCCCACATCTTCGTGGCAACTTCTCTTTCTCATCCTCCAAATGTGCGGCAACAGCCTCCCTCGTGCAACACGTGATCACCACTCGACCAATGATGTCTTAGTCGGGAGTGGACGAATCTGCGGCTTTGTTTCAGGAAGAAAAAAAAATATCTTGCTTAAAAAAAAAAAATTATCTCTTCTCTTTCCCTTTTCTTCCCCTTAATGGTTTATCATTTCTCCAGCCGCGAACGGGACAATATGACAATGGCGGTCATAACTCTTGTTCTACACGTGGTTTACGTCAGGCATTTTATCGCTAATTATCAGAATGTGTGGTCTTCTTAACACGGTCTCAAAAAGGAACATCTCCAAAGTTCCAGTCAGTCTGTCGCCTCGAAGAAAGAAAAAAAAACACATTCATTTTCCTTCGGCACAAATTCCTGATAACAAAATTTTATTATCGCAGGCCAAGGAGGTTCCGTCGGACGCTCGTGGGTGGTTTTTAATTTTTCATATCTGTCCAAGTCCTTTTAGTTGCCTGTTTTTCGTCACTTAACGAAATAACATTTTCATTTGAATTTTTTCTCTCTTTTTCTTTGGCCAGCCGGTCTGTAGTTGATAATAAGATGTCTTCCCGTACCAATAGTTTGTTTTCATATCCTTAGATAACACAGCCGATGCCAAAACATATCTGATTCTTTCCTTCTTTCCCTTTCTTTTTACTCAGAATTTCCCTGTCATTGTAATGACACTCTTTTGCCATTTGTTACTTATCAAAATATCCTTTTATCCATTGTCTCTTAGCTGTGTGTGTGTTCTTGCTTATCACTCACGATTCGGTTCTTAGCCTCTCCTTTTCTTCTTTTCTTTCTTTTCCCTTTCTGCCTCGTTAAATGGTGCCACAAAGGCTACAAACAAAAATGATCTGATCGGCTTCTACTCAAACCACCCTTCAAAAATTAAATCTGGAATTATTATAGATTTCTATCTAAGAGCATTAAGAATCTGTACTCCCCAATATTTATTTAAAGAAGAAACATACATAGAAAACATATTCAAAAACCTACAATACCCATATCATTTCATCCACAACGCAAGAAGAAAGGCATACAAAATATACAACCGCAACAAGACTAATAACATAATCCGCAATAGTAAATCACATGAAAACAGATACATAATACTACCGACCAATTCTGTCACGTCCACTATCCAGAATAACCTATCCCATCTAAATAATCTTGAAATAGTCACAAACACTTCCAAAACCATTATGGATATACTAAGATCTTCAAACAATAATAGCACTAATATTTCTGAAGCAGGCATTTATAGAATAAATTGCCCAAACTGTTCCTCTCAATATATTGGAGAAACAAGTAGAAGTTTGAAAAAACGCATTTATGAGCACAAAAGAGACCTCACAAAAAACAACTTAGCTAATGCACTAGTCATACATAGAAATAAATTCAACCATAATTTTGATTTTAAAAATGCTACACTCAAAAAAAAAAAAAATAACTCACTCAGAAGGAAAATTCTGGAGAGTGCCGCCATAGTAAACTACCCAAATATTAATCTACGCCCAGGTTTTTCCCTATTTCACCTTTCTTAACAAAATTAATGCTCTTACAATCAAATATACACAACAGATTCATAAAATCAAAAGAAAATGGTTGAATACATCAACACAGTTATAATGACAATATTCTCCACACGTGACAATTACTGACGTTATTTTTCAGTTAAAAATATGAAAATAGCGTTTCTCTACATTCCAGTTGCTAGGTACATTCTGTTTTTGTTTTTATTAGTTACTTTGTTCATTTAATTTCATTTTCGTATTTTGCTTTGATAAAGTCCACATTGGACGAAACGCGTCAGCAATTACCAGTTTTCCTATTCTCATTTTTATTCATAAATATTGTCTCTCTACTGATTAATTCGGAGACATTTTCATATATATATATATATATATATATATATATATATATATATATATATATATATATATATATATATATACAAATGAGAGAAAGAAGAGATTGAGTAAAATTCAACACTTGTAGCATTTACTTTTTTTAAAAATGCTGAATGTAAAGTAGAGCAATATATTATAAATATTATTTTTATTATAAAAGAAAAAATAATGACATCGCTACGCAAAAGCTTTCATGTTTCAATACTTTGATTGTACTTCTTAAGTAAATGTTCACTATAATTCTCCATGATTTTTTCTAGTACATTCATATCTGCTCGATGCGTATCCAAATGTAAACACATTATGAAATGGACAATTATTATAAGAGATTTTTTTATGTATAAAACAGTAAAATCTACCTTACAAACCGAATCGCTCCTCTGTGGCTAAATGTGTAAAAGCACGTCTGGCTATATGACAGTTCCGTATAGGATACAGGTTCGATTCCTTTCACAGGACCCATACTTTCTATGAAAATTTCTCGGTCATTCATGCCGGTAAATGTCGTTAATACTGTTTATTATTAACAGAGCATTTACTTAAATAATTTATCTATAAAAATAATGTATAAATATAAAAAAATGTTTTAAAATAATTTGTCCATTTCATATATATATATATAAAGTGAGGGAAAAGTGTTTAAAAGGATGAGGTTCGATCGATGAATTTGATAGCACAATGTCATAAGTTTTCGCACTAGCCTTGTTTCCCTACTGATCACGCTAGATTATTTAGTAGTAATCTCAGACATATTTAATTTGGATATATTTATAAAACTGCATAGAGATATACATACATACATACATACATACATAGGTCGAGTGTGGAGAAGAATCCGACAAATGATAGGGAACAAGAAAGAAACAGATCTCAATCTAGCAGGATTGACTCGATTGAAGCTTCGTCAGAAATCAAGATAGAAATAATAAAAATGACAAAAATACAGAGATGCAGATTAATGGCATGTTTTGTTTGGCTATTTCTTGTTGGTTATATATGTGTCACCTGTTATGAAGTAACAAATAATATTTAAATATGTGGAGCAAGCATAAAGTCTGTAAAAGTTAGTAAGATACGGTAGACTGATTTAATTGGATACGCGTCACGTGTAATAATATTCAAATAAGTGTAAGAAAACATTCTGGCTGCTAAATTGTGTAAAGGTTAGTGAGACGCTGCAAGATATATTCGGAAGAGATAAGCTAGATTCATGAATAATGGATCTGTCGAAAAATGGTGATGTAATATAGTTTTTACACATTTTATCATTTCTTATCATTTCTAATTTAATCTCTGACGAAGCTTTAATAAAGTGAAAGATGTTAGATTAAGATCTGTACCCTACTTTTTCTTTATCCTATCATATATATATATATATATATATATATATATATATATATATATATATAAATGACTACATTTCATACTAATTTAAGATACATTAATGTTGATATATATATATATATATATATAATAATTTCGACGTATGAGGATCTGACAGCTTATTGATTCAGTTACGAAATTTTGTGCGATAATCTTAAGTGGCATTTAAGACCCGCTATTGATTTACAAAGGAGGCTACATATGGAGTAAGTGTGAGGATTGTGAGATGATATCACTGTTAGATTGGCTGAATTTTTAGATCTTGCTCTCGCTTCTTGAAGACGATTCAAGACAAGCAGATTGAAAATTGCTGAGTTCACTAAAACACCTTGATCTCCATTCTACCCAATCTAAGGCTAAGCGCTCAAGTATATATATATATATATATATATATATATATATACACACACACATGAAAAATGAAAAATTGGATTTTTATAAATGTAAAAGCCTTAACTAAAACATATTTCGATACATTTTATGTGTAAATATAATATTTTATTAAAAAATAGTAATAAACTTAATTCTTATTCTAACAGAAACTAATGCATTTTTTTTCAAAAATTATTCGCACAAAACAAAAAAAAAACATATTAACTTAATTTAATACTTTGTGGAATATCCTTTATTGAGTTCAACAGCTAACAGTCTATTCCTGTACGTCTCAACTAATGATTTGCACACATTGAGTGGTATTTTGTCCCATTCTTCTTGGCATATTGTCTTCAAATTCTTGATATTTGTTGGTGCTCTTTTCCCAATATGAATTTTCAAATATCGCCATAAATTCTCGATTGGGTTCAATTCTATCCTTAGATCTAGGCTGCACCTAACTTTCAAGAATGACCACCCTCATATTATCAATTCTCAAGTCGGTATCAATCCTGATGACACAACTATTTACTCTTGTCTTAATAGTAAGTTTGATCAGTCCAATAAGGTCAAATTGCCAGCTGATCTCAAAAATTCCTACAATCTGTTGTTAACTGAGGCAACGTATGGCCTGTTAATTTGAACGCTCCCAAAACGAAACTTCACTCTTTTAATTGTCTGAGAGAACCTCTTTCGCCTTCTATCGGCACGGCTGATGCTAACCCCTAGGTAATTGACTCATTGCGCCTTCTCCGGATAACGAATTCTAGAGAAGATGGATGGTTCACTGCGTCGTACTCAACAATCTTTCTTGCTAGAATCTGTCTTCTACATTTATAAGTCTACCATTCTTCCATGCATTGAATATTGCTGCCATTTCTGGTCTGGTGCTTCTATCTACTTCGAGATACTTGATAAAATTCTAAGAAGAATCTTCAATGTTATCGGTCCTCTCCTGGCATATCATCTTCAGTTACTTAGCCACCATCGTAACATAGCTTCCTGTGCCTTTTCTATAATTTTTTCTTGGTAATTGCTTGGAGGAGCTTTTCCGCTTTGATATCTGAACTTTATGAATTTAAGCGCAGTACCAGATTGGCGGAAAGGCCTCATTATTTTACTGTTGAAATTGATAGATATAACCGTGAGTTCTATGCTGACAGTTTCTTTTCTCGCACTTCTCGTTTGTGGAACTCCCTTTGTCTTCTTGCTTTCCAGTTTACTTTAATCTTCAAAGATTTATATGCAATATTAATCGTTATCTTCTTTTTTTCTGCCCTTATTTTTTTGTTTTTTGTTTTCTCGTATTCTTTCACTCTCAGTAACCCAATGTGTCATAGTGGCTTTATTGCCTTGATTGGAATGAAATGATTAAACAATCCAACCTTAGTAGGAGTTAATTAAACCAAAGAATGTTTGAAACTAATTATTTAATCTAGAGAGTGACCTCCAAATTTTTGTTAAATAATGTTTATCCAGACTAAAATCTTCGATTAGTAGGATGTGTCACTATTGAAAATTGGTAACAATATTGATAGTTGATACTTACTGTAACAATATTGATATGGATAATTGCTGTAATAATATTGATAATTGATAATTACTGTAACAATATTGATATTGATAATTGCTGTAAGAAGTCTGAATTTTAACTTCTTGTTTGCGAATACGTTTTCAAAACAAAACTGACATACACTGAAGAAAATCAATTCTTTTATTCTTCTTGCATACTCTTTTTTGGAGTAATAGGGTATCCACCTTGCCAAGCGAAATTGTTGCAATTTCAGTAGCAAAAATAATTTTACGTCGCCGTGTAGCTATCCCCATGTCCAAGATGACTACCTTACAGGCCTAAAATTCTCCTACTTCCCTGCAATTTATCCATAGCTTTGAGGGCGAAGTGGATTCATGCCTTTCTCAATAATACAAGGAAGTACTCAGTACACCGATTCCAAATGATGTGTGTTTACGCAAATTAATGTCCTAAAAAAATAAAAATGTTCCTTATAGGTTAATTAGATATCCACCTTTTTATAGGACTTATCTTTAGCAATAACAATTAGCAATTGTAACCGTTTCATGTAAGACTATAATATCGCTCTTATTATTATTCATATCCGAAATAGGCGCGTGACCGAGTTATTAGAACGTTAGCAT
Organism: Acanthosepion lycidas; assembly: GCA_963932145.1. Classification (NCBI taxonomy): domain Eukaryota; kingdom Metazoa; phylum Mollusca; class Cephalopoda; order Sepiida; family Sepiidae; genus Acanthosepion; species Acanthosepion lycidas. The sequence goes on from OZ010583.1 coordinate 128,115,936, forward strand.
TCCGACCATGAGACCCAAGTTTGATTTCTCAAGGAAGTGATTTATATAATACTGGCCTGAAAAACAATACCACGTGTTGACCAAAGGTTTGTGAGTTAAATTGTTTAGAGGAAACTTTTAGGAAGCCGTTGATGGTTTTCATTACTAACAGGAAGTCCCAAGTCATCGCGACTGAGTTTGAGCGTACTGGCCTTGTTCAGCTACTGATCCCGCTAGATTATGCGTTATTTCTCAGTTGTAATTAAGATCTGATCAGCATTGTTCCTGCACAATCAGCAGGTAGGTTCGTTGGTTATTGAAAAAAGACGAAATATACCTGAGCACTCACCCTAGCAGACGGATTCAGTCGGAAATGCGTAGTCTTACCTTAAATCCAAATAGTAAAACGATGTCATGACCAAGATTCCCTTAAACCCTAAATTTTTAATGGTCAGACTTAGTCATTTAAAATCTATAAAATGGTGACCAACGATCAAACCGTGGTGTATAAAGTCTATCCAAATGGAATTTGATTTTCATGCTGCTGAATTTATGGAAACATACTGGCAAATAGAGTCAAATATTCTGTTTCGACCATAGTCAAGATCATCGAGTTAATACGGACGACCATTTCCTTATCTACATAGTATTTGCTTCACCAGGGCTACGTACAGTTTTTGAACTCACAGTTTTTCCTTCTCCTAGACCGGTTGCCATCCATTCTGTCCAACTATTTATTTTTCAGTTTATTTAATACGTTATCGTCACAAGGATAGTAGAATAATTTCGGAATATATTTTAGACAAGAATTAGTTCAGTAGTTCAATCAAGGTCAATTCAATGATAACTACATATAATTCGTTCTTCATTCGGATTATTTTTTCTTTCTTTTATTGTTTTTCACACAAAACAAGGCCTGAATGCCACTCACAGTAAAGGGTTACTGAATGAGGTTGCTAAACGTAGATAACGGTAGACTGGAGACTTGAAGATGTTAAGACTAAAGTGATCGGGGAAACATTATCTCGGGATTCTATTCTGCAAAGTAGGGGTTCGAATCTAACTTCCTCCTTCCTAATGGAATACGAAGGGGGTTATAGTGGATCTGAAATGTAAAGATCTGAACTGACGGAATTAAGGAAGATAGCTTCTGAGAACATTTGCCATGGAAATTGCGATAAAGTGGCAAAAGGCTTGCGATGTTTCATTTTTAGGGAAGGGTATGTAGGATGGAAAATAATTCATCGCCAACAAGGACATTTACTCATTTTTTTAAAAGTCTGTCAATAATGAAGAGTACGGATTGAGCAGTTCTAATCCAGAAATGGCAGGAATACTGCATTTTTGTCTGATCTGATAACAATTCTTTAAGCATTGGAGCAATGCACTGCAGTTAATGAAATAAAAGGTTATGGTGGCAAAGGTTGAATTTGAAATCGAGGTATGCAGTTCAGAATGATCAGAATGGTTAAGAGGGAAATCTGAGAAAATACTAAAATCAACAATTAACGATGTATTTAAAACTTATTTATTTGTAAATGAATTCAGTTCTTCGTTTCATTTTGGCAAATCCGTCAATCAGTTTATTGTAAAACCTATCAGTATTGCGTTCTACCATTTTCTTCTTTAAAGATTTTTTTTATTATTGGAAATGAAAGCTAAATTAATCAATCTATTTTTATGCTGAGAACAAGAAGCAGCGTTATCTCCACTGCTTTTTCTCTTCTTTCACTCGACCATCTTTTATTTGGTTCTTCCTCATTCTCTGTGTCTGTGAAAACAACTGGCGCAAAACTGTTATATGGATGCAGGGTTCTTCTCTGCTTACACTATTTTACTAATGTCCCATGTTCACAATTTATCCTAAGAAATCAAGGAAACGGAGATTTTTAGAATGATGACATATGCAAAAAGTATATTAAAAATAATTTCATGAAGGTCATGAAGTGCATATGTTGCATACATGGGATATTCAATATTGATGTACATCTTCCTTGTCTGTTGCATTGCTTAACTCGTTCCTACGAAATTATACACCAGCCTTAATCACTGTGTTATGAAGTATGAAGAAGCAATAAACAAATTAAATAAGTAGCTATGGTAGTCCAACCTTTCAGGATGGATATTAATTTGTTTTACTGAACTCTTCAGTGCACATCTGTGGCTGCGAAATCATGCGTTATTCAAACTTCTTATTGCAATGATTTGGCGTTTATCTGTTGATTGCATCAATATCTTCTTTCGAGCTTTATTCAAATAAAGTAAAATTTATTTAAAGCCTACGACGGTGAAGAATACTGAACGAAATAAGAATCTATCGTAGTTCCATCTACCAAGAGAGATATGTAATGCTCCAATACCCACGGAAGTGTACATCTGCCAATAAAACGCTGAAACTAAAACTCTTAAAGATATTATTAACTGGTTACAAGCTAACGACCATAATACATCAACTACGTAGGTGTCACCTCATGATTCCTTTTCTTGAAGTCTCGTGACATTATTAAGAATATTTCAGATGGATCAATTATATATATGTGTGTATATGTGTGTATTTGTGTATGTATATATCTCTCTATATATATATGTGTGCGTGTGTATGTGCGTGTACACACACACACATACATATATATATATATATATATATATATATATATATATATATATATATATATATATATATATATATATATATATATGATCGAAATAAAAGTATAAAACTTAATATTACGAAACATATTAAAAACGGGCGAAGCAACCGGGTTCGCTCCCGCTCTTCAGGCTTCAACGGGAGATTTAATTTAAAATTAGCACAGAAAAGCGTACAATAAAAGGAAGTTGCGGGAGGAAAAAAAATATGCAAAAGGAACTATAAACAAATGACAGCGAGTCCCAACAAACACTCACGTTGTTTACACAAAGAAGGCTTAAGGGACCCGATGTAAAGTGCCTCCAGAACATTCAGATGAAATAAAGAGTGCAACAGGGACAACACGGTGAATCAGTCAACACTAGTAATTAGTCACCCCCTCACGAGGGTATCATGTGGCACAAGGCCGGTTTAACGTGGGATCTTCGCCTGTTTTTAATATGTCTCGTAATATTAAGTTTTATACTTTTATTTCGATCATTAAATTTTGTACCTACAAAAATATCTTTATATATATATATATATATATATATATATATATATATAGTCAGCCACAGACACACACACACACATATATATATATATATATATATATATATATATATATATATAGAGAGAGAGAGAGAGAGGGGGGGGCACTTCGACGTGGTTTAATGTTTAGCAAGCTAGTCCCACTGAATTACTTACGAGTGAATTCGATTCTCACTAGGTGCTGCATACCGTATTTCTTTCTTTCTTTCTTTCTTTCTTTCTTTTATAGAGCATTTCTGTCTTCGTTTTTGCTTCCTTTATTTGTTTCTTTTAAACTGATTTTGTTTTTCTTTCTTTCATTCTTTCTCTTATAAAATATTTCTCTCTTCTTTCTTTGTTTTGTTTTACTTTGTTACTTTTCAAAATAACAGTAAATCTTTGAAATAATCCAGCCAATAATGAACCATAAAATATTACTGTATTTATTGAGGATTGCTTTTGTTGTCTGAATATTCGAATACACAGGATACATAGAGAACATGAATGTTTACGAATAGCTTTTTAGAACTATCGAAAATTTGATCAAAAATTTTTTTTATTTTTTTTTAATCAGCGGTGGATAGGGGAGGGGAACCGAAGATTAGTATCTGAAATTTTAGTATGTTTTTGTAGTGAAATTCTCGCAAAATTCAAATAATTGTCGGATTTTAATGAAACATTCAAGAAACGAGTGACGGCAATACGCAATATCGATATATATATATATATATATATATATATATATATATATATATATATATATATATATATATATATATATATATATATTATATATATATTTCCATATCGACATTATGGGATAACGATATATTATTTATTATATAACAAGAACAATTTTAGGGGATTTTTCATATCAACAGTATGTGATAACGATATAAAAATTTTAGGGGATTTTTTTATATATAAAAATTATACATTATTATCCCATACTGTCGACATAGATGATGAATTTCTGTATTTTGGTATTGAAACTACAGAAGAATAGTTCATGTTAGAATTCTGTGTCTTTGACTAATTTCATTATCAATACAACAGAAATGAAATGAAATTCGTAGTCTGTATGCATCTTTTGTATTGTAATGTTAGCGTGATATGCTTTGTTTTTGCGGTTTTGAAAGTCTGTAGTGTCACATGACCATGAGATTCTGTATGTAGATTCCGAGATTTTAAATATATTTTCATAATCATATCGTATTTCTTTAAATGTTGGTTGTTTTGTAAGAGATTCAGAAACTCAAAACCTAAAGCACAACTAACACATACTCTGGACAGTTCCTTTAAACTTTTTAAAAAATTATTTTCAGTCATCCGAATGTCCACATCAAAACTAAAACAGGAATAAGAAAATGAAAATAGACATAACATGGCTGTTGTCGTTACCAAAATTTGAATTAACATTTGTTGCGTAAACACATCCAATAATAGGCAAAAGTTTTGGGGCCATCTTTTAAAGCTTTTGCAAAAATAATTTAGTAGTTAACATCAAGCACTAGGAACTTTCTCTTCTTGAAGGCTTTTCTTTTGCGTTTTCCCGAGGAAAAACACATTGATTATGGAAATTCTTGCCTAATTCAAATACTTGTTGGATTTTAATGAAACTTTCAAGACATATTCAGGAATGAATGAAATTATTTCAGAAAGTTTTTTTTACAAAATCTTTGTAAAAATATATTTTTTTTCATCTGTTGCCTACCTCCCACACAAACTTATTTAATTTTATGAAATTTTGAGAAATTAAATTTTGTAGAGGTTAATTTAGTTACTTTATTAGTTAAAAGCAGAAGCCCTTTGGGAAATTTAGATCATTAGTTTCTTTTTGCCTAACAATTAAGAAACATCCGCTCTGAATCGTAAAATTAAAAAAAATGCAATAAAACTAAGACATTATGTAATTAGAAAAGCTTTTAATTGCATTTATGAATAACACATATTATGGACATTAATTTCTTAAGAAAAAAATCGATGAATAATGAATTTTTTGCAAGAATTGTTTTAATTTTATTTAGAATTTAATTATCATTATAAATTTTTAAATCTTTTAAAATTCTATCTTACTTTACAGAGGTTAGTTGATATTGTTATTAAGTCAAAATTATATTTACTAATCATAAATGGAATATCTTAGTACAATACATAAACTTCCAATATTTTAAAAAGAATTTTGAAACGTTTTACTCTCAACACCTTAAATAAACAGCTATTGCCGTGTAAAAATGAATTTCTTCGATATTTTAAACATAAAGTAAGTAATATTTGTTCCAAACAAATTAATTAAACTTTCAATTAGCTAATATTCCTCAAATAAAATTTCTGAAAAATGTGTTGTTTTTTTTTTTTAATTAATAAAGAGAATTATATTGTGATGAAAAACTACTTCCGGTCGATATAAGTTAGTTTTGAAATACAATAAAGTATTTTACTTATTGGAAATATTTTTAAAAAGAATTTAGGAAAATATTCTACTTAATGTAACGTTTTACTGAATCTTAGGTACTTTAGCTTTAAATTTCATTGAAACTTCATAGAATTGAATAAGTGGGAGGTAACAGATGTAAACAGGATTTTCTAAAAAAAAGAATCCTTTATAAAATAATTCAATTCATTTGTGAGTTCTGATAATTTAATTAAACTTAGACCATTATTTGATTTTTGCGGGAATTTCCAAACCAATGTATTTTTCACCACAAGAAAGATACTAAAATTCCCCATCCTAATCTTGGTCCCCCTCCCCCCGTTTACTAATTCCCTGAATTTTCAGTGTAAAATTTGTTTCTTTTTATATCTGAGACTTTATTTTTGAAATTGGGATTTTTGTTTACTCTTGAGATAAGAAGCTGGGGTTTTGTCTTTTGTGTTTTTTCTCTTGGATTCACAGTTGCCTAAGTACAACTGGGAAACCAGGACTTGAAATCTAAACAGCAGAGATATGAGTCTAACCGACTAATGAATTATCATAAGATTTTAGCGTATTTTTGCTTGCAAGACGACCGTAATCTGTAACAAAATTGGTCTGATCTTTCTTTGTCCCTCAAATCACATATGCCAATGTGGGTTTGTGGCGGAGGCTATAATTCCGAATATATCTCATTGTCAGCTCTGTTACACGATAAGCATTCAAGACGTTGAGAAGTTGCTGCACTTACCGCCATTTGTAATGTAAGCAAGTACGACCCACTGGATGATTCCGATGTCAGATAGTGCACTTGACAGATGGTGTACTGTTGATCCACAGGTGTCAGGGGTACAAATCTCTTATTTGTAACCAATTCACCCAGCGGACGTCCATTGCAACTGAGGAATCGAAGACATTCCTCTAGAGATCGACCGCCTTTATGTAATATATCATTAAGAACTAATCATATTTCATTTCATTTCATAAAAATAATAATAATAAAAATTATTATTATTATTATCATTATTATTATTATTATTGCTTTTTCTTGCAATGTTTTTAAATAACCCATTGTTCATTTTAAAACTCAACTGATGCATTGGGAATAAAATAAATGAGTTTGCAGGGGATTCGAACTAGCATTTCATAAGAAGCTCGTGTTTCATAGACGACGCTTTACTCATTAGGCTATCAAAACTCGTTGTTACTTCATTCAGTAAGCAATGAATTAGAGCCTGCTTTTGATTGATTCGTTTTCTACGGCTTATCAACCCTTTGCAGGTTATTTAAAGCCATAAAATATTTTTAGATTCTAAGATTGTTTTGGGAAGGGATAATGATGATTTAGTGATACAAGTCTTACGAAAATATTCTCCGCAGTCTAATGTTTTATTGAATTTTAGGTACTATTCTCTTATTCTTTGATAATGCTCGTATCTACAAGGATCGGCACGTTTATTCATATCCTCCAAAAAGTTCAAAATTCTTTTTAAAATCTTAGCGTTCGATAAATTGTACTAAGCTTTTCCATTTATGATTAGTAAATATAGTTTTTACTAAATAAGAAAAATACCTAAAAAGTGCAAAATAATAGAGAAATTTAAAAGATTTAAAACTTTATAAATTAAAAAAAATAATATATTTTAAAAATGAAAACAATTCTTGTAAAAATTCATTATTCTTCGATGTTTTTTTTTTTTATAAGACAATAGAGTCCATAATATATATTATTCATAAAAGTAAATGAAAGTTTTTTCTCATGAAATAATGGCTTATCTTTATTTCATTTTTTTTATTATTTTACCAAGGATTTGGTGTTCCCGTTTGGCAAAAAAAAAATTATGATTTAAATTCTCCAAGGATTTCTGCTTTTTACTAATATAAAATTTAATTGGAACAAAATTTTAATTTCTTGAAATTTCTTAAAATTAAATAATTGTGGGGAAACAGAACAATATTTTTAGCAAGATTATCTAAAAAAGATAAATATTTCTAAAATAATTTAATTCATTTGTAAATAAGTCCTGAAAGTTTCATTAAAATCCGACAATTCTTTGATTTTAGCAAGAATTTCCAAATCAATGTGTTTTTCACTGCAAAAAATACGCTAAAGTATCCTATACTAATCTTTGGTTCTCCAGCTGACGAAAAAAAAAAGAAGATTTTTTACTAAAATTTGAATTGTTTTAAAAAGGATCTAAATAAAATGGTCTTTCCGCTTAATAAAGATTTTGACGATAAAACTTTGTTTTTATTAAGTTTGGGGCGATTTTTTAGCGAATCAGTGGTGGTACCTCATCTAATGGGACTCAAGGTCACCCAGACCCTCAAGCCGAACTTTTATATCCGATCCATCCAAGGTTAAAGAAAAATGGTTGATTCCTTGTACTAATCCACAAAGTGAATGACCTCTTCTCCCATGATTTATTTTTATAAGAGTAAGATAAAACTAAAGATGAAATATTTCTGCATTATTTGCTCTAATCTGTTCAAAGCGATTCAATCCTTACTTTTTAGCCTTGAAAGAGTTCAAAGCGATTACAAGGCCTTGTGGGTGATGAATTATTTATCAACAGTTCAGACCTTCACAGCTAGAACCCGCCATGCCAGGTTGACGACGTCAGATCATTCTCATTCCCTTCGTATTCCTCCGGCTTCTTCCCCAGAACGGTTACATTACTCCCAAGAGGATTTTCCCCCGACCACTACAATCTTAACCACTTCAAGTTCAGGGTCAACCGTTATCTAGCCTGCGTATCCTCATAATATGCACTTCTTACCCTCTCTTCGTGTTTTCGTCTATTCACTCCTTGTCAGGGGTCAAGAAGAAAGAACATTGCCAATGGAGGAGATTGCGGAAGTCGACCCAGTTGCAGGATCGGGTGACAAAAATAGAAGCTGAGAGATGAAAAGCGGATCGCTGCAGCTAATGAACGCCACCCCAAGAGAGAGAAATCAAGAAATTTCGCTTGCTCGATATCTTCAAATCTCCAGCCAGTAACGCCGTTACAATAACCTCATTTCAGTAGCTGCCTACTTTGAGTGACTCATTGTCCTTCTATTGGGCGAACAATAATATAAAATAAAACACAATGAATAAATAATAACAAACTACCGAGGAGATTGCTGTAGTTATGAGAAGACTTTATCCTTAGTTAAATGTATTAAAGCTATGATTCCCAACGTGGGGCGCATGCCCCACTGGTGGGGCATGGTAATATTTTGCTGAAGCATGCGTAGGATGTGCACCCTTCAGCTTACAATACCAACAAAATAAGGTGGAAATTCAAGAAAGAGTTATTAACAGTGAATTGTTTTCTAGTTAGCTTCAATTTCATTTTGCATTATTATGTCAAGATTAAAATTATCAAAGTATATTACAGAATAAGCTTTCATTCAAATATTTTATATTTCTGCCTTTCATTTCTCTATTATATGCTTTGAAATAATATATATTAACTGTCTTTTTATTTTTTTAATTTTTCTCTTTCATGGACGCCATGGTCTTTGGAGGCTTGTTTAGAGACCAAGTTAATGACCTTTTAACCTTCCTTCACGTGAATTGCAGTAAAATTTTGTATATGTGAAAATTAAATATTACAGGGGGGAACCAAAATTTTAGAAATACCAAAGTGGAGCATGGCCCCAAATCGGTTGGGAACCACTGTATGATTAGTAAATATAGTTTTTACTAAATAAGAAAAATACCTAAAATGCGCAAAATAATAGAGAAAAATTGTTCAGGAAAATTCGTTTAATAATAATAATTATAGACTCCATCTTTGTCGTCATTAATACTGCTGATGATATAGTTCGTAAATATCACTTTCTTGTCTTGTTAAAGAGTGTTGGCAATTGTAAATAGAGATAATTCAGATAGAGTAAAAAAAGGAGAAAGAAAAAAGGAAGGGGGTCTTTTGCTAACGACGGTACTGTGTCATGGAGTGGGGAATAGAGGAGCGTCGCGAAGCGGAAATGGTTGAACACGAGATGTGATATAAAGACTCTCCCATAAAAATAGTGTTTGCTTGTGATGGACGTGTTTTCGTCTATTCACCCCTTGTCAGGGGTCAAGAAGAAAGAACACCGCCCATGGTGGAGATTGCGGAAATCGACCCAGTCGCAAGATCAGGTGACAAAAATACAAGCTTAAAGACGAAAAGCGGACCCCTGCAGCTAATGAACGCCACCCCCAAGAGAGAGGAATCAAGAAATTTCGCTCGCTCGATATCTTCAAAAACTCCAGTCAGTAACGGCATATCTCTGTGATTACAAGCCGGATAACGAGGTCAGATGTCAATGATTCCAGTTTTGGTGCTGTATCGGTGGGGCTAGTTATCATTCAAGTTAAAGATGCTGAACTAGATATATATATATATGTATTTCCACTTTGCAAACAGATTTAATACCAATTTTGTACTTAAGAAATCGGTGAAAATAGAAAAAGATAAAAATCTGCTCGCGATGAACAGACTAAAATATGCTTTGGGCTAAAATAAAAGATATTTACGAATATCCTTATCTAAAACCATTATCCTTTGGTTGTTTGTAACAACTCAAAGTAGTTTCTTTTTAATACTGTTCACTCAATAAAAGGCCAAAGAGCCATTCAAGATTGAAGAATATCGAATGAGGTTGTATGAGCATCAGAGCAAGTAAGACGTGCATATTATGTAGGAAAGGTAACGGCTGACAATAAAGGTTAAGATTATAGCGATCGCGGAAGCACCTCCTCGGGAATCTGTTCCCCAAAATATTGGTTCTTGGGAAGAAGCCGTCCGAATGAAAATTTCTTATTACTAATGCGAAAGGAGTGGGGGATGATTCGTCCCACTGTACGTGGTATGGTGGGTTTTAGGTGTGAAGGTCTGAACAGGGGGGTGGAGTTAATGACTGTAGCTGGTCAGAACATTTGCCATGAAAATAGCAATAGAGTAGCGAAAGGCTTGCAACATTTCGTCCGTGGAAAAGGGGATTGCAGAGAGGAAAATAGTCCATCACCAACAAGGCCGCGTAGATTCTTTTGAATTCTGTAACAGAGAAAGACCACGGAAGTAAAAAAAAAAAGATAAAAGGGAAAATAAAACCAAGTTTATAGTGGTAGATATGAAGCTGTTACCAATGAAATATTACACCAGCCGCACATCCAAGCTTGCAGTGAAGTCATTGGTATTGCGAAGTCTATGTACTGACCAGGTTCGACGTTGCTTAAATTACGGTGATTGTAAGGGAACTATCAACACGATAGAGAGAAAAATAGATAGATGTGAAGAGACTTAGATAGATAGATAGATAGATAGATAGATAGATAGATAGATAGATAGATAGATAATGAAGTTGAAATAGATTGATATACAGATAGATACATAGACGATAAAGAGGCTGATATACATATATATATATATATATATATATATATATATATATATATATATATATATATAATTTATTCGAAAATTCTAACAAAAATATGTTATAATTTTATAACATAAATTGTTAAAATTTTCGAATAAATCATATTTGCTCTACTCTGTATTGAGCACTCTTTTAAGAATAGTATTTTTGGGGTTATTGGAATTTATTCAGTATACACCAATCCTATACTATATATATATATATATATATATATATATATATATATATATATAGAGAGAGAGAGAGAGAGAGAGAGATAGATAGATAGATAGATAGATAGATAGATAGATAGATAGATAGATAGATAGATAGATAACATAGTTAATTAACATTAGTTAACATAATTAAGATAGATTGATAAATAATTAAGAGACGAAGATCGATAGATAGATAGATAATTAAGAGGCTTAGATAGATAGATAGATAGATAGATAGATAGATAGATAGATAATGAAGAGGCTGAAATATGATGTTATGTATGATGTTATGGACAGCGGTTATAAACAGCTCACGTTAATTGAATATCATTCATGAGTTTGCGGATTCATTGCAGACCTTTCTTGATTGTAAACTTCTCCAAAGAAAGTGGGATCGTTCTGCCTTGTTTTTTGAATAGCTCGGTTCAGCGTTCTGACTATGGTGGTTCTTGGATGACTTCAGACAGAACTTTTCAGTCTTTTAAAAGTAAAACTCGTGGCTTTGTTAGCTGGGCATTCTGGATCCATCCTGTTTGTTGACATTCGTATGTTTTTTTTTGTTTTCTTTTTGTTTTTGTTTTTTGAGCTGTATTACAGCCACACTGGCTGATACTTTTCAACATCCATGTACATTATTCCTCCATTTATTGTTGACAACAGATCCGTTTTCATAATGTTTGCATTCTGTCTCTAAAAACATCAGATTATGTTTGTTTTTGCCAATGTTACTGTTCACAACAAGTTCGATTTTTTTTTCTCTTGTAAGCAATAAAGACAAAAGGAAAACATATTTTAGCCGACGTGTTTCGTCCCCTGACGGACTTTATCTAGGCAAATGTGAAGATTTTATTATGCGATAAGAATTTATAAACAAAATTAAAAATATTGTTTATAAATACTTGTTGTAAAATAAAATATTAGGTTGGTGCAAAAATAATGTCGTTTTCTCACATAGTAACATATGTGTGAAAGCGACATTATTTTTGCACCAACCTAATATCTCACATTTGCCTTGATACAGTCCGTCAAAGGACGAAACGCGCCGGCTAACATAAGTTTTCCTTTTGTCTTTATTCATGTTTCTTTTGACAGATATATTGTAGTTATAGCTGAATTTTTCATACATACACGCACAAACACACACACACACACACATATATATATATGTATATATATATACCATGCAACATTGGGATAGCGAAAGATGTTTTACAAAAACTAAGCGAAGTATTAAGAAAAAGGAAAATTTAGTTAGAAACAAAGAAAAGAGTATTGAATTTTTACATAATATCTGCCCTCCTTTAAATACTGAATGAAGAAGAGACTTGAAGCAAAAGAAATGCAGTTCTACAGAAGGATGTTGAGAATGCAATGGAATGAACATATGACCAACGACGATGTTTTAAAGAAAATGAAAATAAAAAGGATACGCATACTTAAACATCAAAAAGGCTAAAGACATTTCTGGAGGGCATAATGAGGAAAGTGGTCTTGCAAAATTTGACATTCACAGGACATAATGAAGGCAAGAGTGTCAGTGGTAATCAGCACATCATCTACCTAACGAGCTTTTTTAAATGGTTGTTTAGGAATAAAAGCAAAGAAACAAAATTTGCTTTTCTACAAAGAACAGAAAACTGTGGAAATTGAGGAGCCGAAGCGCGTATTCCAGGGCCATGTACAAAAATAGCCCAACTCCAGCAAACTTTGGTTGCTCTGACATCGGTATTACTACCGATCCCTCCTCTTTAGTGCTATGAGGGAGTTACTTCTACAGTCCCCTTTCCCGAAACCGGGCACCTATCAATAACATTTTAGTTGCGCTGTCTTCGCAGAGATGCAACTGAGAGATGAAATGCAGTTCATCCGACTGAAGGCAAATACTACACTTCGATTTCAGCCCAAAAGGCCGAGAAGCATTGGCGACTGCGATAAAAGTGTCATTTTTCAGACGCACAGTATCGAACGATGGAAACGATGTAAGGCAATCATCAAATACCCATAAAATGATATCGTCTTCTGTGAAGTATTTTAAATGAGTATTAAGATAAATCTTCATATGACTGGGTATTTGACTAGTTGAAGATAAGTCGAAGATCTTCTTAGCACAGCGTCGTCTTGAAATATAGGACACACAGTTAAGATCGAACACGCCAGTCATGATGAACAGATGTCCCCTCGAGGAGGCCCCGTGTTTTGAGAGGATATTTGCCCTCAAACTCACGGTGGAATATGAAAAGACAAATCATTATTAAGGACAGAGAACAATAAAAAAGAGGAATCAAGAAGACAGTGGATAACGATTAACATTACATTTTAATTTTTGAAGATGAAAGTTGGCTGGAAAGCATGGAACCAGAAGAGAGTTCCACAAGAGTGAAGTGCGAGTAAAGAAACTGTTAGCATAGAACTTCCGGTTACATCTAGCCAATTTTATTGTAAAATGATGAGACCTTGCCGCCAATCTAATACTGCACTTAAATTCTAGCTACAAAAATGTAAAGTCCATCCGAACAATTACCATGTAACGTTTTATAGAAAAGGCACAGGGAGGCTACATTACAGTGGTGAGAAAATGACTTATGCCGAGGGGCTAGGTCAGGACCAATAATACTGCTGATTCTTCTTTGGATTTTATCAAGAATCTCTAAATATAAAGCAGGAGCACCTGACCATATGTGACAGCAATATTCTAAGCATGGACGAATAACAGACTTATAAATATAGATTCTGGAGATAAAAATTGTCTCGTCTAACATAGTGAACCAACTTTCTTGGCATTTGATGTAGCAATGGATTTAATATAGATTTTACATTTCATGTATGCCAAGAATTTTATTCCGAAAACCTGTAACGAGTTACTCTCCTAGAGGTTAGCATTAGCCATGCTGAGGAGATGCGGAAAGGGGTCACTCAGTTAATTAATAAAGAGAGAAGTTTCATTTTGGAGAAATTAAAATTAACAAGTCATTCTTTGCCCCAGTTAACAGTAGATTTTAGATCATTTTTAGATCAGCTATCAATTTGACTTTATCGAACCGATCAAACGTACTCTCGAGACAGGAGTAAATAGTGTGTCGTCACCACCGATACCGAGGTGGTTAAAATTAAGAAAAAAGTAAGTCCAAGAATAAAATCCTACATTAGTACAAAAATATCCAGAGAAGTAGCCCGTCAAAACAACTTTCATTTCGCTATTTGACCAGTAAGACTGAATCAGTTCAAAAATTCATCCAGAAATATAACCTTTCAACTTGTAAAGATGACCAAATATGCCAAACCCTGTCCAAGGCTTTCGAGATATCCAAATCAACAGCCCGAGCTCCACCATTATTATCTAAATCTCGACAGATTGTTTCAACAATAATCGTTATTACATCAGCAGTTAACCTAAAGTAGTGAAAGTCGTATTGCTTGTCTGAAAGGAGGTTGACGAGAGATAGATGGAATAATTTCTTTGTTCTGAATTTTCTAACTCTACAAGTGAATCAGTTAATGATACAAGATAATTTGTAGATGGAGATGAAGGCAATGGAATCAATGATTATCTTGGAAAAACTGAGGAGATATTTCTTTGTCAGGAATTGTCATAAAGATCTCTTTGTTATGAATTCTCTGTCTCGGCCAATGAATAAGATAGTGATTCAAGAGAATTTATAGACGTGGATGAAGACAGACATTGGGAAAATAGTCAACTCCTGGTTTTTATTACATGAAAATGTCCTTCCCAAGATGCAAAAGACAAACAACTAATGAAAATGGATGTGGTCTATGAAACTCGAGCAATCTTTCGTAACCGCAAAATAAAGCGTTATTATTTTAAGTACCTTTACTCCTCAACAGTATTGTTCTAAAAAGCGATGATAAACTCCCTGTAGACAGATCAGGAAGTCTACAAATCGTACCAGACTGTCGCTTACAATTCCAGCCTACAGATTAATTGTAAATTAATGCTGGTGTCTAGCCTGTATTGCACCATGGGGATTCCGATCCACCCACAAAAGTTGGTTGTGTAAATTTGTAATTCCATATCTTCCAAATTCTGCCTCATTCAAAAACAAGACTGAAGAGAAAAAGAACGGATTGAAAGTTTGTGCAATAAACCATTGGCAAAACTTCACTCGTAGTGAATGATCATAGGGCGAAAGACCCTGCACACGTTGCAAATGATACTGATATAGAAGCTGCTCTTGAAATACTCTGTATGAGGTACTACGAGATGTACGACATGCTAGAGCAACTTGACGTGTGCTGATACCTAGATCATCTCCAACAGCCTGTAGAATGAGTAATTCGTGGTCAGGCGTACGAGCGGATATCGATCTTCCTTGATCTATAGTTTTTAGTGTCACGAGCTCTGTCTCAGCAACGTGACGATAAGCAGCAACAAATGTTGGATAACTCGGCTGCCTTCGGTCAAGAAACACAATCTGATACTGCCGTGCAGCCTCGCGTCCGTTACCATTTGCGAGGCCAGATGTAAACACCATACGTGTCTGTTCACGATATGAATATCCTGCCATTGTTTATATATATATAAGAGACAGACAGACAGAAAGACAGACAGACAGACAGAAAGACAAAAGGAAAACTCATCTTAGACGAGGCATTTCTTCCTCCGAGAGGCTTAATCCAAGCAAATCCAGGGATTTTATTTTGCAACAAGTATTTATATACAAGAGCAAAAACTTTATTGGTTTTTCAAATGCGTCGTCTTCGATAAGCTTTTCTTCATATTTGTCTTTTTACAGATATGATCTATCTGTAATTTTTACAGATATGTTTATATATAAAAGAATTATAGCTTTCACACAAACATCACATTATTTCTTGAAAATTACTGCGATGGTCAAAAGTACTTGAACAAAACAATGAAATCAGTTCTAATTATTCAAACTTGTTTGTATGTATGTATATATATATATATATATATATATATATATGTGTGTGTGTGTGTGTGTGTGTGTGTGTGTGTGTGTGTGTGTGTAAGTGTAAATATATAGAAAATAGGAAAGAACATGTTAGGTAAATAATCCGAAATTCTTTAATATTTCTGTTTTTATTTTTTAAAAAAACAGTGCTCGACACAAAAGTAGAGCCTAAATTATAATTATTTTTAAAAAATATGATTCCTTCGCTACATAAGAGTTCTCATGTTTCAAAAACAAGAGTTGAAAACTTCAATATAATTATTAGAATTAAATTGAATTAAAGTATTAAGCTCTGTTTCATCTGCAGGCGAAATCTTTGGAATCAAAAAAAAAAAAATTCACTAGAAGATGAATTTTCTTTTTCTGGGTCATGTACCAGAAATGAATGCGTATTGTAATGTGAAGTGAGAAGATGCTCTAAAATTTAACATCAAGATAAATTCAATTGGCTAATCAGGTTCAACTTATATTTGATGTAGTTCGCTTTCCCTTCGGATTAATACTTTGTAAAAAGGCATGGATCCAATTTTTCCAGTTGATCGGGTCAGAGATTGCTTTCTACTGAGAGTACTATACAGGGTGTTTCAAAAAGAATACGCCAAAATCATCACGTGATGTGTCAATAACGAAAAAAATTACAAATCTCTAGCATGAACACATGTGTTGTATATACATTCAAGTTTCATTTCATGTTTTATAAATAGCCACTACCGACAGCGCAGACAACATCAAACCTATATGAGAATTCCTCCCAAACACGCCTCGGCATGTCACGGTCCACCGTGTTGATTGCTGCTGTTATTCGATCTTTCAAGTCATCGATACTTGCTGGAAGTGCTGGAACATAAACTTGGTCTTTAACATACCCCACAAGAAAAAGTCACACACAGTGAGGTCTGGGGATCTGGCAGGCCAAGCATAGAGAGCAAGGTCTTTAGCACTTCTCCTCCCAATCCATCGCTGAGGCATGTTTTCATTCAGATCAGCTCTAACCCCGAGATGCCAATGGGGTGGTGCTCCATGTTGCTGAAAAATGAAGTCATTCAAATCTGCCTGCATTGTGACAATGGCATTTGTGTTCACGAACTCAAGCACTGTTTTTGCGTGCTTGAGTTCGCGAAAACAAATGCCATTGTCGCAAAAACAAATGCCATTGTCACAAAAACAAATGCCTTCTGCTGAGGAGTTGCTATTTTGATTGATCTTTCCACAATTCAGCTGAACCAGAAGTTATACTAACGACAGTGGTGAAACTGACACCCAATCAAACTTTGATGACTACTCTATCAAATAACCAGTGATTGAGTCCACTACAATGCTATAGACCTGAAAAAATAGCGCAATGATTTTGGCGTATTCTTTTTGAAACACCCTATATAATTCAGTGTAAACTTGTTACTTGGAGAGAGAGAGGGGGGAGTGGAGAGAAGGGCACTGCCCAATAATAATCATGCTATGATTGAATATTTTACGGCTTATCAAGTCATTATGGGTTATTTCAAGTCGAAATATATTTTGGATTGTAGGAATAAGTTTATTTTGTCGAGTGAATATTGTATTAAATTTTTTTTAGAATCACAATAATTTATCCAGATACAACGTCCTATTATGTAACTATGAGGAGGAGAACAATTAATTCATGCCTTACCCCAAATATATTTGCGTAAGTGAATGTAACGAACCCGATTGGAATTCGAACACAACTCTCCAATTTCTGATTCCAAGACGATAGCAGTTTACACCACCCGGACATACTCCTGTGTTACGAAGGACTCAGAATGCTATCAATGCTGATGCATGAATTATACATATGAATGAAATTCAATACCTCATATAGACAGCCATTTCTCCCCGTAAGAAAGAAAAATTCGACCAGGGTTTATTAACACCAAACGGGGCCGTATGGTGATGATAAAGCCTTGAACTGAATTTCATTTATATGAAATTCATATATGTTCTGTAATGAATACAATGAG
Source organism: Acanthosepion lycidas (assembly GCA_963932145.1). Taxonomy (NCBI): domain Eukaryota; kingdom Metazoa; phylum Mollusca; class Cephalopoda; order Sepiida; family Sepiidae; genus Acanthosepion; species Acanthosepion lycidas. The sequence goes on from OZ010583.1 coordinate 128,134,007, forward strand.
CTCATTTTGGGGATTATTTTTAAGATTTAGATTATTGGGGTTCCCTTGGATTATTTACCCACGGATTTTTACCTCTCTCTCTCTCTCTCTCTATATATATATATATATCTATCTATATATATCTATCTATATATATATATATATATATATATATATATATATATATATATATATATATATAGGTGTGTGTGTGTAAAGGGTGTACACATTTTTTCATTCGACATTTCTATATTACCATAAGCATTATTTTTAATGGTTACACGTAGTTGAGTTTTTTTCAATCTAGGCCGGTTGATATTTAATTTAACTGTTGAAGAAAATATAATATCAGGGTAACACAAACACGTGTACCCACTAAAAATAACATCTCCATATATATATATATATATATATATATATATATATATATATATATGTTGTGTATTTCGGCAGCAATTACTCTTTTATGCATGTTTCGTTAAAGGTACTACGATTAAGCTTTTTATTTAATGTATTGTGTTCGTACAAGTGTTTTCTTTTCTGGGCACAAAGTATGTAAAAACTGTTCAAATGGTCTGCATTTACGAGCGCTTTCAGCTATACTTTTAGCCATTAACAAGGATGATTTTATTTTTACTTTTAACTGAATGCATGGTAGTATGTAACTGGAGTTATAGGAATACCTTATTTTACAAACACAATCAGCACATTGTGGCAGTGTTTGTAGTTGAGTTTATTGAATGTTGTCTTTTTTTATTATTAGAGCTACTATCATTTTTAATCTGTTTTACACCTGGATTAGACTATTGTATTTTCTCCTTGTATGTTGCAGATAGAGACTAGTAGGTTTCTGTGTGTGTTTAAATGGGTTCGAATGGAGCTGTGGTCGGATAGGTGTAACGTAAGTTGTCTTTGTAGGCATGTAATAGTATGATCGATGTAATTATTTATGAGTTTATTTAAAGAGGAACACACACAAACCTACCAGACTCCGTGTATATATATATATATATATATATATATATGTAAGCAAATATAAATGGATATAAATCCGACAGAATGGAGAAAAATATTTGGAAAAAACAAACAAAAATCCTTAAATGCAATTAAGTTGTTTTCATTCATATTAAAACAACTTAATTGTATTTAAGGATTTTTGTTTGTTTTTTCCAAATATTTTTCTCCATATATATATATATATATATATATATATATATATATATATATATATATATATATATATATATATGAGTAAATATACATAATATCGCGGATAACACGATTCGGAGTTTCATGCTGTCAATGGAATCTTCAGGTGTGGAGATTGAATTAGCTACATGAAACTCCGAGTCTTGTTATCTTGTCTTATTCATTAACATATACTTATAGCACTGTCTCATAACATCAGGCAGTGGATTTATAACACTTGAGGAAGAAATATACTTATGTACGTGCAACAAGTATTTGTGCGTGTAGGTACATTCTTTATCCTACATATATATATATATATATATATATATATATATATATATATATATATATATATATATCAAGGACAGAGCGTATGTATATATAAATATAAATGTGAACATAGAAGTCAACACTCAGAGGCTACAGGCTGTTGAAATTCATCAGCGAAGACGACGTAGTTTCCTTCTACCCAATATCATGTTTAGGGGTTAAATAGAAAGGCAGACTAATGGTAAATGTGATGGTTGTGACGGTGATTTTTAAAAAATATTCATAAACAGGCTCTGTTATAATTATTTTAAAAAGAGAGATGGAGTTGTTATAATTTTGTTTTCCCCCTCCCCCCTATCTCTCTCTTTACCATAAGACTCACTTGTATACATTTTCTACAATTCATTTCCGTTTTATTAACCATCTAAAGAGGTCAAGGTTCTGTCACTCCTCCTACTTCAATATAAAACATACTTAAGAGAGATATAAAATTAACCCCTCCCTATACTTTATATTGTCTGTTTAACTACCACTCTCAACCCCCTCTATTAAATTACAAAAATTACACTACCCACCAACTTCTAATCCCATTTTTTTTCTCAATTCGTTGTTGGAAGTTTTACCTGATGATCCTGAATCCTTAAAAAAGGATTTAGGTGAAATAAATTATCGTAATGGTACCTTAAAGTGGTTTGTTTTTCATTGCATATATATATATATATATATATATATATATATATATATATATATATATTTATATACGAAACCTCTTTAAAATTTACTCTCTAACATAGCTTCTTATAGAATATCTTTTAACGGAAACATATTTAAAGTTCAGACATTGATTTCGTAATATTATTTAATAATAATATAATTTATTCAGTATATATATATATATATATATATATATATATATATATATATATATATATATGTGTGTGTGTGTGTACATATATATATATATATATATATATATATATATATATATATGTACATATATATATATGTACAAACATGTATATGTACATCTATATAAGTACATATATATATATATACACACATGTATATGTACATCTATATATATATATATATATATATATATGTGTGTGTGTGTGTGTGTGTGTGTGTAGATCGATAGAGAGAGAGGGAGAAAGGGAGAGCGAATAAGGAACAATTAGGAAACATTTATAAATTTAAAGTTTCCTATTTGTTTTTTATGCTATCATTCCGTCGGATCGCAATCTATTTTGATACTAATCCATACATATATATATATATATATATATATATATATATATATATATATATATATATATATATATATATATTGGTTATTGGTCAGAGTTAAATTAGACCCTGAAACAGTTGTATTAAAAAATTTAAGAAAATAAAATTTACCGGACAGAGCTTTGAAATTTTAAAAATTATCCATATAAATTTTGGCTTATATAGCCTGTTCATTTAAACCAAGGTAGCGTGATTGGCTAATCTCCTAATTTTCGAAATATATATTAAAAAAAAAAAACATAGTTCGATTCACATTATATTTTTTCGTCTCGGATGCTACCAATATTTTACCAAAATTAAAGCCATTTTCATGCCTGAAGATGACTGAATGTTCAGTCGAAAGTACTTGCGTATTTAAGAAAGACCTTATACAGCTTAAAAAATTAAAAAAAAAAACAACGACCATAACATTCATCGTGTGATCGGTAGGTTAATCACCTTTAAAAAATTTTTAGCGAAGGGATTTCACCATCTTATATCACTAACTTTACTAATCTACTTTTTGTATGAATGATCCATTGTAATATATATATATATATATATATATATATATATATATATATATATATATATATATATATATATATATATATATATATGATTAATACAAATAGATGTAATTTATCACTTAGTTGATTGATGTTAAATTCAGATTCATCCGCACCTGCATTTCGTAATTTTGGTAATTATTCAATCCACTCTTCAGGTGTTTTCGTCAATTAACTAGAGTTTTCCTCGTTTTGTGTTTTCTTTATACTAAGTTTGATGTAATAATTTTTTGCACTAGTTATTATTGTTATTAGGATGTTGTTTTCTCTTTGTGTGTGTGTACATGTGTGTGTGCGCGCAAACGCGCGAATATAATTCAATTCATGACCTTTTTGTACAACATTAATCCTGATTATAAGGCACACTTTACTTAAAAGTGGTTTCTCTGTTTGAAAAGAAAAAATGGAGTATCCGGTTCGATTCCTGTCGGGAGAGACTTTTTTCCTTTTGTAATATTCTTGATCCCGGGTTTCGTACCTAGCGTAAAGCTAATCCGTAATAAAATAAAAATGAATTTCCAGATGTACATAATTGTTTAGTCATTTTTAAGACAGCACGATCACTCGTCACACCCCGACTCATTTTCTCCGCTGAAAAACGTAAACAACAAATTTCAAAATCTCTTATAAATCTAATATTTATCGTACAGATGTGTTTCAAAGTCAGAAAATTCAAGGATTAATTAAGGGAATTTTGCAAATTTAATGCTTAATTTTTGCTTAAAACATATAGTCAAAATAACTTTTATTTACGTACAGTGACTTATGATGTCATAGGTCACAACTAATTTTCTAATGTAATCTCACTCTTAAAAAGCGCGCGAAATAATAAAAAATACAGAAATATACAACACCAGTAGTACACTAATCAAGAAATGGGTATTTATGTTTAAAAATAAATTATCTTTAACCTTATATAAAATCAACAATGCAAAATAGGTACCTCCATTAGGTCACGTAAAAAAAGCAGCATATCACTATGAAAAAAGGTCCATAAATCAACGAAAACAAAGTTTTGTATCAATATGTTTATGTTATTATGAAGAGGAAAGTCCAAAGTATTTTTTAATTACTTTTTGAAATTTTTTACTTCTTTCTAGCACGTAGAAAATTTTAGTTAAAAATTTAGTTTTTTTTTACGACACCGCAGTAAGAGAAAAAAAAGGTTTGTTTTATTTTGCGCTTTTCCCGAGGAAAACACATGTTCATTTAGGAAATTCTTGCAAAAATCAAATAATTGTCGGATTTTAATGAAACTTTTAGAACTTATTCAGAAATGAATGAAATTATTTTTGAATTTTTTTTCCGAAAATTTTGTTAAAAAGAGATTTCTTTTAGCATGTTTCTACCCACTTACATATTTTCATGAAATTTCGAGAAATTAAATGTTTACTCGCGGGATTTGTTTTATTAGTTATAAACAGGAGTCTTTAAAGAAAGTAAATCACCAGTTTTTTGGGGTTTTTGGGGGTTTATTTTTTTGTAAAACATTTACTGGTTTCATAGAAAATTTGCTCTGAATTAAAAAAAAATGTAAAAAGTATAACATTAATTAATTAGAAAAGCTTTCACCTGTTTTTGTAAATACGTTATATTAAGGATATTATTTTGTGAAAATATGAAATGTTTTCGATGAAAAATTTTTTTTTCCATTTTTAAAATTTTTTTTCATTAACTTCTTAATACTTCAAAAATCGTTTAAAATTCTTTATTGCTTTTAAGCACGTAATGCAATGATAACGTTAATGAAAAAGTAAATTTACGAATCGAAATTTGAAAAGCACATAACAGTCGTTTGTCCCGAAAATTTTTAAAAAATTTTTATTGAAAAAAACGTTCATAATTTCTACGTATGGAATCCTTAAAAAATTTTAAACAATTATCTAATTAATAAAAAACTTTAAACAATTATCTAATTAAGAAAGTATGAAATAAAAAATAGATATTAAATAATTGATGAATAAAAATTTTAATATTTAAAAAGTACTAGTTAAAAACGAAAAACCGCGTTCGCTTACTTTGCAAAAATTGTCAATTTTGATCATTCATAGTAATCTGTCATCACCTCGTCACAATCGATTTCTTTAATAAATTCAGACATATCGTTAAGAAATGTTTAGATACAATAATTTTTATGCTATAAGTAAGTACTGTTTGTTTCATATCAGATTAAGTTAACTTTAAATTTTCTAATTTTACTCAAATAACGTGTCAAAAATATATAAATTTATTTTAGGAAGAAGTTTAAAATCAAAATTTTGTTTTTTTTTACAAATTTTTTAAAATTTAAGAAAATGGCCGTTTTAAGAAAATTAAACAAAACTCGAGCATATATTTGACATTCCAATCTATATAATTTCATTCTGAAAGACACCAGAATATGTTACTTACTGTAAGTAATAAATTTAATGCTTTAGCTTTCAATTAATAACAACATATTGAGATAAAACTTTGTTTTCGTTGATTTATGAGCCTTTTTTCATCGTGATATGCTGCTTTTTTACGTGACCTAACGGAAGTACCTAATGCAACATATAAAAAAAACAGAATGTCAAAAAGACGATTTTTGCATTGATACAACCATTATTTTAACTACCTTCACTCTTCGCCAATGTTTATTGTTTTAAAAAGCGATGATTAGAATTGGAATAAAACCTAAACATATGATGAAAGTGAATTTATACATTTTCCTTGTGCCTGAGAATTGACAACAAAATCAATAAACACTATTTATTTATTAGATTGTTTATTGCAATGTGGTGACAAAATATCGACTCATTGCCAATCGATTCGAACTTTATGAAATGGTAAATAATAAGGAATTTCTTTTTTTTAGTTGGTTCACATATTTTAACAATTTAGCAAATGTTGATAAATTTGTGAATAAAAAATTGTTTTCATGTTAACATCGTTATAAATTGGTAAATGATAAATTATTGCATTGCATTTAGTTTTAATTATATTAGTTTTTAGAATGTTGTAAATATAAAATTATTCTTGTATATAAACAATCTTATAAATAAATTGTTTATTATTTTTGTTTTAAATTCTCAAGAACAAAGAAAATTTATAATTTCACTTTTATCATATGTTTAGGATTTATTACAATTCTAATCATCGCTTTAAAAAAGAATTGCCGAGGATTGAAGGTAATTTAAAAAAATAATGGTGTCAATGGAGAAAAAAACGTCCTTTTGACACGCTGTTTTTTGATGACACGAATGTTCAAGTTTACCCATTTTTTATTCTCTACGATTTTATGAAACTTAGAATAATAAATAATTTGATTTCTACATTATAAGTAGCTTTATCTTTTTTAATTAAACAATACTTTTGAGGTTAATACATTTTTTCAGTATTTTATTATTTTCTTTTTTGTTTAGCATCATAAAATATTTAATTGCACCATATGTAATAATTTTTTAATTGTTCTGAAATTAAGATTGATTGATTTATTATATATTATATTACTCTTTCGATAGGAAAGAATATTCAATTAAAGGCGATAATTCAGAGTTATTTCCTTTTCAAACGCCCATTCAAAAATATTCTAACATTTCCTATAATGAAAAAGAAAAAAGAAAATAAAATTCTTTCAGAAAAATTCCCACCCGAAAATGGCTTTAAACTTTACATTCTTCGATTCTTGAAATATGTCATCTTTCAAAAAAATCTTTTACGTAACAGCAAGCCGATCAGTTTAAAAAATCACACTAAAAAAAGGTAATGTTTTTAAAAATAGATATAAGTATATTTTTCTTTGCTCAATCTGAAAGAAAATGCGTTTTTATTAAATCATGCAAGCGCCAATTCCCAAACAGATTTATTTTTTGAGTTTTATTGAATTATTTTCGGTAAGTTTCGGCACAAATTTTCAATATATTCACATATGATGCTGCATTAGCTTTTACTGAAATAACGTCTTTCAGTTTACAATTCATTTATTAATTCATAAGTTAAGTACTGAAAATTCTTGAATCGAATAATTTGGCAGTTTTTAAAAAAAAAAAAACAGAGTAACGACGTGTTACTTCATTTCGAAAAAAACAGACCCATCCTTTTTACCTAGTAAAAAAAGATGGTTACAAATGATATGCTTGATCAACGATTTTATTTTGAAATTAATTATAATTAAAAATCTAATTTCAGTGACAATTATTAATGCTGGCGAGTGTTTATGAATTCAGTTCAGGGTATAAACGGTAAAGTGAAACGACTAAAATTGTGGTCGATTGTTCAACCTCGCATGGCAATCAACACAAACATTATCATCTGTTCATTGTGTGTCGCTACCGAAAGTATTAGGTTGGTGCAAAAATAATGTCGTTTTCTCACATAGAGAGAAAACGACATTATTTTTGCACCAACCTAATAATACTACTTTTAAATATACAAAGTTTAAATAATTTACTCAAGACTCAGAAGCAGTGGTTTAGGTTAAGAGGTTAAAATAGGGGCCCGAAGGAAATGTGCAAAAGACCATTTATTACTCCTCAATAGCGAAAAGAATTTTTTTTTTAATTTTGAAATAAACAAATTGATAGCATCTTGTATGGAAGTTCATCTTTGCAGCGAAAACATGAAATAGATTTCAAAGAGGAAAAGAGAAAAGAGTGTATTCCAAAACAAAGAAATCGAAAACAGCTACATTTCCAAAGATTTTTTGAGTGAGAAATACATATATTCAGAACCCCCACAGTAATGGCAATGCATGTGTGAATATTGCTGATACTACTGATGAGTGGACGGAGTGATTGCTGGCGGGTTCGTCGACGAAACTCTCAACTATGATCAATACGAATCAACTAAGTGCCAAATTTTATATTTGTATTAAATTTCTCTCTCTCTCTCCCTCTCTCTCTCTCTCTCCACATATATATATATATATATATATATATATATATATATATATATATATATATATATTAAGACATTTTTTCATGTTTATACATTCTTCTTATAGATACAAATATTTAAGTAAATGCTCTGTTTATAATATACAGTATTAACAACACTTACCGGCCTGAATGTCCGAGAAATTGTCATAGAAAATATGCGTCCTCCGACAGCAATCGAACCTGTAGCTTATACGGAACCGTCATATAGCCTGACGTGCTAGACCGATTTAGCCACAGAGGAGCGTTTCGATTTTACTGTTTTTAAACTACAATTCCCGATTATTTTCTCTCGTAGATTCATATCTGCTAAATGAGGACCCAAATGTAAACAAATGACGTCACACATTATGAAAGACATTTTTTTATCATATACTTAAATATTTAAATCTATAAAAAAAAAACTTATAAACATACAAAATTTCTTAAAATAATTGACGGACTTTGTCCATTTTTTCATATATATATATATATATATATATGAAGAAATATGTGTGCTATATTTATAGGATAAAGTACTCAATATCAGAGATAGAGCATGTGTAGATATAAAAGTGAACATAGAAGTCAACACTTAGACGCGACAGTCTGTTTCATGCTAGACGCAATCGTCAGGCCTGACGATTGCGTCTAACATGAAACAGACTGTCGCCTGTAAGTGTTGACTTTATGTTCACTTTATATATATATATATATATATATATATATATATATATATATATATAGTACAGGTAATACCTTAGGTGGAGTCTAGTAATTGAAATATATTAAAATATTAAAAGAGGTCCACAGGGCTCAATGTATTTATTATAACCGAGCATATATATTATATATTTTTACTGATACATACATACACACACACACACACATATATATATATATATATGATTTGTATATAAATTATATTCATATTATTCACAAATGTATTTCCATTAATGTGGGTGCTCTGAATTTATCTTTTTCTATAATATTATAATTATGAATATATTCAGAGAAAAATGACAAATATATTTGATAAATATAGACGAAATAAACTAATTTTAAATAAAATGTATAATTTTCTCCCGTGCGTCTTGCTTCTATTCTTGTCTCTTACCTGGCTTGGTATGGTACAAGGCTACAATGTGAGTCAGTTTGTGTGCATCGAGCTCTAGAGGATGCGAACTCTAGTTAATAATTGTTTACCTCCTCTGGTCGGCTGCAGGCGCCAGTTATCAGAAATTTTATCCGTATTTATTTTAAATCTAATTACAAGTGTTCTAATTCCGAGGTGACATGAATTGCGGGGACTTATGGTGAATAGATTAGCTTCTTTTGGGAATTGAACCTCTGACAACACTGTTACTTAAATAAATACTCAGTAAGTAGTCGAACAAAACATTTTGTTGTCAACAACTGAAAGGGGGCGTAAAATATCCTCAGTTTTTCATCCACTGAAAAGAGCCAATGTCATGTGACAATTTCTATCTTTCTTATTGGTTTGCTGGAAAGTTACAATCGAAGGGTTGCTGCTTATAAATTACTTCTCTCTTCATTTTCTTTCTTTCTTTCTTTCTTTCTTTCTTTCTTTCTTTAGCTTTTCCATCATTGTATTTTTTCTTTCTTCCTTTTATTGCTTCGAGAAACCTTTTTATTTTTCATCTTTATGTTTTTTGCTTCTCCATCTTTCTTTCTTTTGCTTTTCCATATTTCTTTCTTTCTATCTTTCTTTCTATTGCTTCTCCATCTTTCTTTCTTTCTTTCTTTCTTTCTTTCTTTCTTAATGTCTGCCTCTCTTTCTTTCTTTAGCTTCTCTATATTTCTTTCTTTCTTTCTTTCCTTCTTTCTTTCTTTCTTATTATTGCTTTTCCATCTTTGTTTGTTTGCTTCTTTCTTTTTCTTTCTTTCTTTCTTTCTTTCTTTCTTTCTTTCTGTTTGTCTTTCCTTTTCTTCCCGATTTTTCTTCTTCCTCACCTCTGTGTTTTAATTCTTTTCGTTCTTTTATCATTTTTCGCTCTTCTTTTTGTTTCTTCTCTTTCCTTAATTCATTTCTTTATCCTTCACCTCAGTTTTTCTTCTCGTTTTCTCTCTGATCACATATGTCAACATCTCTACTATATACATATATGTACACTTAGCTGAAAAAAGGAAGGTTTTCCATAGCTGGACAGCTTCTTCTTTTTTTAATTGAATAAAGAAAAAAAGTCGCACTGAAAATAGAAAAAAAGTGATTGAGAAAGCAAATTAACAGATTTTAAAAATGGGGAAAAAAAGAAAGAAGGCATCAAATAAATCGACAGAGTAGAAGGAAAAAGAAACTGAAATGTTTACGAAAAGAAAGAATGAAAATAAAATTAAATGATAAAAAATAAAGAACATTTGAGCAAAATATGAAAGAAACAAATGAAAACAAAACAAAAAAAAAACGAAGAGAAAAAGAAAGAAAGCATAAACGAACGAACAAACGAAAGAAAGAAAGAAAGAAGGGACATGCCCAAATAATCCAAATCAAAGAAACAAAGTCAGAAAAAAGGGAAAAGCAAAAAAGAAAGACGAAGAGAATGGAATGAAGAAAGAAAAAATTAGAAAGAGAAATAAATAAGCAAAAGAGAAAGTATGCAAGGACGAAAGAAAGAAAGAAAGAAAGAAAGAAAGAAAGAAAGAAAGAAAGAATAAACCGGAGGAAAATAAAATGGAAAACGCATCTATAAGGAAACTGAACAATGTAAAAAAAAAAACAACTGCATAAAGAGTCATTTTTTCTTTCTTTTTT
>OZ010583.1:128149928-128152428 GCA_963932145.1 Acanthosepion lycidas
GGGATGTATGTATGTATGTATGTATATTGAATGAGTTTTTAATCCGACATTATTTCTCATTACTGTAAATGTTATTTTTAGGGGGTCCACGTGTTTGAGTTGTTATCACTGTTTTTTTTAATTTTATATAATTATCTTAAAAGAGGGAATTTAATAACAACCAGCTTGAATTGAACTTCTAATAAAGTAAAATGATATCTCCACGAGGAATCGAACCAGTATTTTCTTTTTTATTCATCAGATAAACCGCTTTTTTCAGCAAAAAACTAACTCTACCAGTTTGGTCACGGAGACCAGAATAACAAAGTACGGGTGAATTATCTGTATTTCTCCTTCTAGGAGAAAAAAAAAACAAACCTGAAGATGGATGGGTTCCGTCAGGCTATCTTGCCCAAACCACACCACTTCTGCTACGGCTGCAGTACATATAGTGCTCTTACCAGCCTGATGGGTCACGGGACACGTGAGCGTACTGAATATGAGGATAAACTGCATCCGAGTCCTTTGTAAACGATAAACTTCATCCGACAGCAGTTCCTCTAATCGGGAGGTTTTGAGGAGCGTGGAGCCGGACTGCTGGTATTCCTAGACCAGCCTGGCCCGGGATGGTAGCACCTGTTGGGGGTGCCAGCTATAGGAAGGTGGTTAACCCCAAGACTGGGGTCGGAGCGTTATAATAATAAAAAAAAATAGAATGTAAAAATAGATTTTAATACCAGCAATACATTTTTGAAGATAAAAGAGTTAAGTTATCAGCAAATAATTTTTTTTTTTTTAAAGTGATTTCAGTAATACATTATTACCAGCAATACTTTTTTTGGAAAAATTATTACCAGCAATACATTTTTGAAAAAAAACATCTTTTCGGCGTTAAATAACATATTGGGGTTGATATGCCGTAAGACCTAGCAAACCAAACGGGACATGTGATTGTGAGATCACTAGTTGAGACTTCTACGAATCTAGTTTTGTGCTTTCATTGAATACGTATTTCGAGCCTTATTTTCTTATATATGTATATATATATATATTAGAATGGTGCAAAAATGTCGTTTTCTCACATAGTAGCATATGTGAGAAAACGACATTATTTTTGCACCAACCTAATATATATATATATATATATGTGTGTGTGTGTGTTTGTGTGAAATATGTAAGTCTATAAATATATATATATATATATATATATATATATATATATATATACAAATATATATATGTAATATTTTATATATATTATTTATATATTATATATGCGCGGCACTTATTCGAAAGCACTCAATATCAGTGATGGACCTAACACAGTTGGATTGATGTGAGTTTGTGACCTTGGGTTTCAAGCTATTTGCGATCGCAAATAGCATGAAAACCAGGATCACAAACTCACATCAATCCAACTATGTGTGTATACATACATACATATATATATATATATATATATATATATATATATATATATATATATATATATATGTGTGTGTTTATATATATATTCCATATAATTTCCAAGAATGTAATAGGTTTTATTTATAATCTGACATTTTTTCTTATTACTATAAACGTAATATTTAGAGAATACAGATCCTTGAGTAGAGAATCGCTTATTTTTTAACCAGCGTAATTGTCATGTTCCATATCCCAAAACACAAATATATCATTAAAAACTCTCAAAATCCCAGACCGCTAGATAACAATTGCACTCTTGAAAAAACAGGTACGTCTACGCAACACATATTTATCCACTAAATATATGTCTTATAGTAATAAGGCTGGTCTGAACAGTCATCAATATTGGATTACAGCTGATGGACTTTAGACATCTATTTTCCTGAAAAATTGTTTTAAGACAAAGATTGTTTCCATTCAACAAATAGTAGTTCTAGCTACTTGATAATTGAATGCTAAATGTTTCCTTTTAAAGAAACGGCAAATATTTTACGTTTACAATTTCGCTATTCCAATTGGAGTAGAGAGATTCACCTCTCCTCCGAGTCTTACTCCTCCCCGGTCTTTTGAACAAGCCTGTTTAGGATTGGGTTTTCGTTTTCGTCTAGTCTTAACACTCACTTTCACACCCAGTAGCATCGGGTATCTTCCCTACACGCAAGCCACCAATCTACCACCGGGTGGTATGCCACTAGATTTTACAGCTGGTGTCCCGCTGTCGGACCTCAAGAGGCCCATCGGTTGCCCGCTAGTGGCTCCCACCAGAGGACCGCTGGCCTTGCCATCGCTTAGCCCTTTCTTCCTGCTTTCGTATAATACCTTACTTTATCTTATATAATGGCTTATTGTTCTCCGAAATTTTAGGCTAAAAATACAAGCCCTGGTGAATACAGATTTATTTATTTGTTTCTTTATTTATTTATTACAGAACCTTATTTTTTTTTTAGCACAGCCCTTTAACCTCACCACTGACTCAAATCCATTATTTAACACAGATTTTTAATAAAGAGAAGAAGTATTTGTTTTGCAAAGTCGAACATAATTTATGTCAAGC
>OZ010583.1:128154928-128164928 GCA_963932145.1 Acanthosepion lycidas
TTTACCGCTCATTTAGTATAAGTAGCAACGTATATAGACGTTTCCAGGTTTTTTAATTTTACCTATTGTCTCCTTCAAGAAGCTTCCTGAGTTAATTAAAAAAAATTTTTAATAATCTGTTTTCTGATAACTTTATGTCTACTTCAACAAATCGGCAAATCACACTCGTATCGTTGCATGACATGTCAGTTTTTTTGTCATGCAAAAATAACCCCACTTACCCTCCACATTCTGATCTTATTTTTATATTTTATTGTAGCTCTGACGTTTGGTTCACCTAGACATGACCATAAATATATTTTTAATTCTGACCTTATCCACCCCACTTTAACTTCCGAAAAGAGTTAACGATTTGTTTTTACATTTCCCTAATAAATCATTTTTATCACAAGTTATCTACCATCGCCTGACAAAGTACAATCTTAGTACTGAAACATGAAAGTTCTTGTGTAGCGGTGCAAAATAATTTTATTGTAATTTATTATAATAAAACTATTATAACAGTTGTATATATATATATATATATATATATATATATATATATTATAAATGGCATTATATATATATATATATATATATATATATATATATATATATATATATATATGAGTGTGTATTTGTGTGTATTTTAAACCAGATGTAAAAAAAATATCACTATAAAAAGAGGGAATGAATAAAAACAAAAGGAAAATTCTTCTAGACTGTTCTTGAATTTTAAAATTTAGAAAACTTAATAATATTTTTGCTACTGTTTATAAATAAATGTTACAAATTAAATATCTTTCAGTTACATTGATAAAGTTCCTCAGCGAACGAAACGCGTTGGTAAAAAAGATAACCTTTTGTATTTATTCATATATATATATATATATATATATATATATATATATATATATATATATATATATATATCGAGAAGCCCTATCAGTCAAACAATTTTTTCCTACCATCAACCTTACATTATTTAATAGTGGAAATGGGGTGTTGAACGTATTTATTGGTATTTTTTTAAATAAAAAATAGAAAGATACTCGCGCCAATTCCAGTCTCTCTCAGGTTTGTGAGAGCTTGGAATGAACGCCCCTTTTTCAAAAAAAAAAACAAAACAAAACAAAAATAATTTACAACTTTACAGTCAAAACATGAGGTAAAAGTAACAACCCCAGCAACAAAACGCCCTTGAAAATGCCTATAGACGTAGCAGAATGCGCTTGGGACAATAAAAATTATTGATAATTTTTATATTCCTTAACTCATGCAAAACGGAAAAATGTTAGAATGCTAGAAAACTTGATTTGTCGGGCGTATTCAGTTAATGATGTTTGAAAGTTTGCAACCAAAATATACATTGATATATATATATATATATATATATATATATATATATATATATATATATATATATATATATATATATATATCATTGTATATATTGTGTATGTTTAGGCAGCAATTTTTCATTAATGCATGTTTCATTAAATAATATAGACAAGTTTTGTCTATTTATTTTAAGTAAGTTCCTTTCATATTCTCTGATAAGCTTAATAACATTATCATTGAAAGACGAAAGGAAATCATCATACTGATACATGTTTAAATCCAATCTAATCTAATCTTTCGGCTTACATAAGATGACAGTTACCTTTCAGTATATCAACCAATACACGGACGAAACAATAATGATAATCTGTTTTTGTTGCATGAGAGAATTAATATATATATATATATATATATATATATATATATATATATATATATATATATATATATATTATTACAATAAGCCTTATATTTAGCGGATAAATGTGTTGCGTAGACGTACCTGTTTTTTAAAGAGTGCAATTGTTATCTACTCGTCTGGGATTTTGATAGTTTTTAATAATATATTTGTGTTTTTCGATATCTGTATTCGGTTCTTCAAAAAGTGTGGATGGTCCTGCACGAAACCTTCACCACTATAATTAAATCTCATGTGCTGTTATCGGGCTGTCGGTTTCCTGGGAACTGATCTGCTTGACTCTCATACATCGAATTCGACGGGAGAGTCGAGTGAATAAATATATATATATATATATATATATATATATATATATATATATATATACTTGTTTTGATGCGAGTTTGTGACCCTGGGTTTCACTCTGTTTGTCTGACGATCGTATATAACGTGAAACCCAGGTCACAAACTCACATCAATCCAACTAAATATGTTAGCTTTATCACTGATATTGAGCGCTTTCCAATAAATACCGCGCATATATAATATATAAATAATATAGACACATTTCACACACGCACATATATATCTAGGTACCGCCACTTATATTAGAAAACAGCAGAGCATAATAAAAATGGCCACAAACTTAATAAAAACAAAGTTTTATCGTCAAGATGTTTATCTTATTATTAATAGGAAAGACCAAAGTATTTTTAAAAAATTTTTTAATCTTTTTTAGCACGTTCGAAATTTTGGTTCAAAACCTTATTTTGTTTACGTCAGCGGTGAACGTAATAATTAAAGTTACTTTTTTTTTAGCTTTTTTCCGGTGAAAACACATTGAATTCGAAATTCTTGCTAAAATCAAATAAATGTCGAATTTTAATGAAACTTTCAGGACTTATTCAGAAATGAATACAATTAGTTTTTAAATATTTTGTGTTAAAAAATCTTGGTAATTTTTTTACATATGTTACCCACATCTTTAGATAATTTCCTAAAATTTCTCGAAATTTCTTTCTTTTTTTTTCAGAATTTGTTTTATTAGCTAAAAGTAGGACTCCTTGGAGAATGTAAATCATCCAATTGTTATGATAAACAGAATTAACAACATTTTTTATAAAATTTCTCGGACATTCAGGCCGGTAAATAGTGTTAATACTGTTTATTATAAACAGAACATTTACTGAAATATTAGTGTCTAAATAAATAACGTATAACAATAAAATGTATTAAATTTTCATCATATATATATATATATATATATATATATATAAGTGATATGAATTTAATTTATTCTCCATTTCTTTATATTTACCATGAAATTCATAGGAATTTGATAGGAAGGCGAACAGACTAATATATATATGTATGTGTGTGTGTGCGTACGTACCTATGTGTTTGCGTGTGCACGTTTCACTGAGAAATCATCGAAATTTCTTTTTTGAAATGTTTCTGTCTATCTCACTTTGTTCATATCTACCTATTTATCTATCTATGACTTTAATTTATTCTCCATTTCTTTATATTTGCCATGAAATACTTGCAAAATCCTGAAAAGTAAACAGTGCCGCCTGTTGTTTGAAGAGAGAAACAATTCAGTAATTGTAATTCATAAAATCCTTCGATGAAAAGGTAAACATTCACCCGTTTCCTTAGTCAATCATTAATCGAAAAGAGACATGATCGTCCAAACGTACGTCACACATGGCACGGAAAGAAGCAAATTAGATAGATAGATAGATAGATAGATAGATAGATAGATAGATAGATAGGAAGGAAGGAATGAAGGAATAAACGAAAATTGGTAGATTTAGAAAAAAGTGATTACATATACAAATGCACGTTTGAATAAATCTTTAGTTATTAAATGAATATTAATCTGATTTTTCCTGTACATCTTTCCTTCTTTTTCATTAATATTAGTTCAGGCCTCTCGTTTCGCTGGCAAAAAGTTGATCAAATTTCGAATACAAATTGTTTGTCTATTTAAAGTACTACATTTATTAGAAATATTATTAAGACTACAGACATTTTGTGTCGATTAATTTTACTGATTAACTTTTTCCAAATTACTAATAGAAAGTTAAATCTGCTTTTCGACGAGACTTCGTTGACATTTTAGAATGTTGATACCCTGTTTATATTTGCCTTAAGGACATTTTCTGACTAAATACACACTTTATTAGAAAATATATTCAATTTAGACAGAACCGGTGTAAGGGACTCATGCTCCACTTCGAATCAATGATATGCCCCACCCCGAAATCTATGATACAGGGCCCCCACTTCACTACATCTCAATTTTCATAAGTTAATATTCATATAAAATCCAAAATTTTTTGTAACCTAATTATGTAGAATAATAGTTCATATGTCGTAAAGGTGAACAATTCAAGCAGAAAATTGAAAATAAATACAATGTATCTCAATGTCATTATAGATCATTCCATCATAAATAAATCAACAATGTTTGGCGGCAATTTTTAACATCAACTTCAGATTTTTCAGTTAAATAATTTTAACGTATTCAACATTATCAATAAGAAATAGTGAGTTTTATATCGTATTTTTTAGAGACTTGACATAAACAAAAGAAATTCACGGATTAGACAAAAAAAGACCCCAGAATGACGTCAAACTACGCGAAAATCATTTATGCTTTTAATAGTCAGTTGTGCTTAGTTTAATTTCTAACGTATCTAATGTAGGTAGAAAAAAGCAAATGTTGATAAGATAGTGAAGGTCACAAAGCATTGCCCTGGGACCCAATCAGGGGGTAGTATGTACCGGCCCTGTTCACAAGGATTCTTAAGCCGTACAATGGATTTACACTTTTTTCCGCAAAGATTTTACATGTCTTGCTTATGCGGGCCTATTTCTACATACATTATTACAAAATGAGCAGGATAAATTTAGAGAAATTAGTTACTTGTAGTCAACTGGATGTATTAGATAGATAGATAGATAGATAGATAGATAGATAGATGTAATCTCAAAAAGTGTAAGATTTGAGGTTACATCTTAGGTTACATCTTCAGAGGTTTCATCTTCTTTATGTATCATGTCAACGTGAAGCATCTGAAATAAAAAAATATCAGAACTACACAATTATATATATATATATATATATATATATATATATATATATATGTATGTATGTATAAATTTTTATATATCAAGAACAATTTAAGGAAAATAACCAACAAAATGGAAAACGTTTTCGTGTGATTGAATGAGTCTGACCATAATTTTGATTTAAAAAAAAAAGAAAGCTACTTTAATTAAATGAGAAATAAATTTATTAAAACGATAATGTATCGAAAGTGTTTTAATCATTGGATGATCCACAGTAAATTTACGTTAAGACTCTCACAACGTTTCATCTTTATTCGCAGATTATCTATTATCCCAACGAGAGATATTTAATAACAAAAATTATGGAAACATGAAAAAGAAACTAAATTAAATTAGCCAGACTATATACCCAAACACATATGTTTAAAGAAAAGATTAAATTTAATTTTAAAATACTCAACGTCGCCTTTTATTCTCGCGCATAAGGTGTTGCATCAACGTAATGTCTAGATACCGCCACAGATACACGGTTTAAAATGAATTACCATAAAGAACATTTGCTGCCTAAATACAGACAATTTAATAATGAATCATATGCAAAAATTCAAAATCATGCTTCCGCCTTCCTGGTCGGTTAGTCTGGAGGTAGTAAGCACTAGTCCTGAGTTTAAATACAGAAGGGCCGTACATTTTGCTTAATACTTTTTCCTGTTTACCAAAGTTTATAATCAGGCACTGATGTCCATTTTTATCCAAGAATGGGGTATTGTTGCCATATCGGAGCTGGAGCTGCCCATTCTTCAGTTGCTTGCCTTGATAGAGTTCAAACGATCCACACGGCCTTGTGGGTAATTATTTTCCACCGTACAACCCCTTTTCAACAGACGAAACGTCGCGAGCCAGTCGCTGCTCTATCTCTACTTCCATGGGCAGCTAGATTCCTTGGACTCAACAACCCCCGACCTTTACAACTGGGATCCACCATGCCACGTACACACGGATGAATCATCCCCAATTCTTTTCGTATCCCATTAGTATGAAATAAGGAAAGCTTATTCCCAAGAACTGTTGCTTTGTGGAACTGACTTCCAGGAGGATGTTTTCCCAATCATGACAATCTTGACCTCTTCAAGTCTAAGGTTAACCGATATTTTTTTTTTCTGCATAACCCCATAAACTTCATTTCTTCCCATTTCTTACGCTTATGCAACACTACACAGCAATACACTACATAGAGTGGCTCTTGGGCCTAGGGTCCTTTTTCATATACCATGAGGCCCTGTTAACCAATAGTCACTACGAAATCGCTATTTGCCGTATACCTATTATCTATAATACAGATCTACACTACTAATATACATTATCTATACTACTTCGATACCTATTTCAATCCAAGCAAGGAATAAAACCACTAATACATAAGTGGGTTACTGAGTGTGAAAACTACGAGGAAAAGAAAAACATTCTTAAGGAGAGAGAACAATAAAAGAACAAGAATTAAGAAGGCAGATGATAGCGATTGACATTGCATTACAATTTTTGAAAATCAAACTTGACTAGAAAGCAGAAAGCCAAAAGGAAATTCCACAAGTGAGAAGTGCGATCGAAGAAAGTGTTAACAATGAAGTTACGGTTACACCGAGCCATTTCGACTATAAAATGAAGAGAAATTACCGTTCATCTAGTGCTGCGCTTAAATTCATAAAGTCTTGGTATCGTAGAGGAAATTTCATCGGAACAATTATCCTGAAAATATTTATAGAAAAGGCCCAGGAAACCTACGGTGAGAATGTGACTGAAGCCGAGATGCCAGGTCAGATCCAATAACATTGCTGATTCTTCTTTGCATTTTATCAAGAATCACTAAATAAATAAAGAAGCTCCAGACCAGATGTGAAATGGCTAGGTGTAACCGGAAGTTCTATGTTAAAACTTTCTTCTCTCGTACTTCTCACTTTTGAAACTTTCTTCTGGCTTCTTGCTTCAACAATTTAAATACAATGTTAATCGTTATCATTTGTACTTTTAATTGTGGTTCTTTTATTGTTCTCTCTCCTTGAGAATGTTTTTCCTTTTTCTCGTATTCTCTCACAATTAGTAACACCTTGCGTCTTAGTGGCTTTATTGCATCCCTTGATTTGAAATTATAAAACAGACAGACAGACAGATAGATAGATAGATAGACAGACAGATAAACAGACAGATAGATATGAACAGAATGAGATAGATAGATAAATATGAATAGACTGAGATAGATAGATAGATAGATAGATAGATAGATAGATAGATAGATAGATAGATAGATAGATATTAGGTTGGTGCAAAAATAATGACGGTTTTTGACGTATTTTTAACGTCAAAAACCGTCATTATTTTTGCACCAACCTAATAGATAGTACTGCTTTCGTCTACTCAGTGTCCTGTTTCAAAAATGGAAATAGGGCATAGCATTAAATCAAAGATTAAAGATTCTGTGAGAGTTCATATTGTGTAGACTTTTTAAGTTGCAAAATCTCTCAAATGAGAAATGTCGTTGGCATAATAACAGAAAAAAGAATTCAAATTCGTGATGAAAATCCAATCGGGATTTTCATCACGAATTTGAATTCTTTTTACTGTTATTTTCTGAGAGATCAAAACTTCGAAATAAAAATGTTTAAAATAATTTTTTCCTGAATAACCAGCTTTTTGTTTTGTATAATCTGAAATACTAAATGATTTTTAAGCTAGTAAATTACAATATTTAACACAACTCTTATTGTATCTTATGCCGTTGTATAAGATTATATGATCAAGCTGTATAGATTACAAGATAGAAATGTCAACGAAATATTTATTGTTTTTAGAAATGAGATATGAAATGTCAAACATGAGAATTGAAAAGACAAAATGCTTCACGCAAATTAAAATGCATCATGACTGAAGACTTTTGATAAAAATATTTATAGATAGACAAGACTCTTTATTTCTGTGAACGGGTCACAACTTTTCAAGAAATTTCTTCCTTGAAAATATGAAATGTCTTCCTCTTAGACAATATTAAGCTTTTGTAAAGGGATTTTTATTGTTATCTATCACTCTCGGTTGATATGAACCTGTTGCAATCTCCCATTCTCTCTGTACATGAACGGTCCTATCATTTATATTAATAATAAATATACATTTTTTTTCTCACCAGTAGCACAACCCTGAGTTACATGTACAAGGCATTCACCAGGAGCTGATTCCAAGTTTGTTTTTTTTCTATATAGGTCAGGTAAAATATAATTTTAAGGTATGCTATATTTATGGGTTCCCAGCTATGGGTAAATAGCAGGATAGACTGGGTTCTATAGTCTTGTATGGCAACTGGTCTACCGCAGAAAGAAATGGCAACCTACTGCGGGAAAATCTGCCTTGTCAGTCATGTATCGAAAGATACATGATCACCTAAGCGTGTATTGCACATGGCACATAGTAGCCTGATATTTATGAGTTAAAGTGGTTAATATCAGGGATAGAGTGTATGTGAATACAACACAAGGCGTTGAATTCAACACTCAGAGGCGTCAATCTGTTTCATGCTAAACGCAATCCTCAAGCTGGGACGCCGCTTGATGTTGATTTCAATGTCAATATATATATATATATATATATATATATATATATATATATATATATATATATATATACTAAAACGTTAGTGGAGTAACTATCAGAATGTCGTAAACCTTTTCGTGTGACATGTTTCGTTCTTTAGGAATTCGATGGAGCAAAGTGATGTTTACCATGATTGAAATTGCAAACGAAGAACAGTCGACAATTTTTAATATATGTCATAAAGTCCTAAAGGACGAAACGCGTTCTACGAAAAACCTTTTCTAGTCAGCTTTGTTGCAGTATAAACCACAGTCAGTTATACACACACGCACCCCCCATATATATATATATATATATATATATATATATATAGGATTAATACAAATAGATGTAATTTATCACTTAGTTGATTGATGTTATATTCAGATTCATCCCCACCTGCATTTCGTAATTTTTTGTAATTATTCAATCCACTCTTCAGGTGGTTTCGTCAATTAACTGGAGTTTTCTTTTGTGTTTTCTTTATATTAAGTTTGATGTTGTAATAATTATTATTGTTATTAGGATGATGTTTTCTCTTTGTGTGTGTGTACATGTGTGTGTGCGCGCAAACGCGCGAATATAATGCAATTCATGACCTTTTTGTACAACATTAATCCTAATTATAAGGCACACTTTACTTATACTCGTTTACGTTAACGTTATTTGATGAGATACACGAGTTTTAAGAGAAGTACGCGTTTCTTAAACAGTAAAACAAAAACGAAGTACTTGATATGTGAAATATATATATATATATATATATATATATATATATATATATATATTGTAGTTATTTTTAAAAAAAATATGACTTCATTGCTACATAAGAAAAACCATGTTTCATAAGCAGAAGCTAAAAACTTATAATTCAATTATAGAAATTAAATTAAATTATTGTACCTAGTTCTGTTTCAAGCGCATTTTGGATCACTGTTTTTTTTTAAAATAAACACAAAATTACTAAAAAACTTCGGATTATTAACCTAACGGTTCTTCCTAGTTTTCAATTTATTTGCACACACGCACATACACACACAGGTATATATATATATATATATATATATATATATATATATATATATATATATAAGGAAGGACCAAGATCAATGTTCATAAATATATTTTCACAAGATCTACAACAGATATACTGAGTGCAATATCACCTTTGGATAAAACAAGTCTTCGGCTAAAAAAAACATCCCTCTGCGTTTTCATTCAATTGTACAGAGCTGTTGTTAATCCCATCTCAGTCGCCATTACTAAAAAGTATGATCCACTGCTTAACTGCACTCAGATCCATTGTTTGGTCTCCGTAAACGTCTAGAAAGTGCCGATGAATGTCAAGAGAAGAGAGAATTTGACGCCTGACCAAATTCACTGAAACACCGCCCCTTCCTATGTACTTTCATGACAGACTGACGCACTGGAAGAAAGCGAACCATTTTAAAGAGTTTCTTGGCGGATTCATCCAACCTCTACTCTCATGCTACCAATATAGCTCTACTACGTTGTGAGCCAACATGGAGGTATTTTTCCTGTATATAGAAAAATAGGAGGTAATACTCACACGCACACACACACACA
>OZ010583.1:128169928-128199928 GCA_963932145.1 Acanthosepion lycidas
ATATATATATATATATAGGGCCGGTGCAAGGCTCCCATATAAGGTAGTATTCATATGAAATAAAAGTTTTAATTTAACCTAATTATGTACAATAATGGATCATATGCAGTCTAGGTGAACAATTCAAATAGAAATGTTTAAAATAAATTCAATGTATCTAAATAAAAATTACAATCATGTCATAACACATCATTCGATCTTAAATAAATCAATGTTTTTTGCAGCAATTTTTAGCATCAACTTGAGATTTTATTGTTAAAATGTTAAATAATTTTAGCACAATCAACATTATGGATGAAAAAATAATGATTCTTATAGTTTTTTTCGACACTTACCATGAGCAAAACAAACCAACGAAAAAAAAAAAAGAAACCTGACTTTTTTTTTTTTTTTTTTGTAATCCTTTAATAGTCATTTGTGCTTACTTTATTTTGTTACGTATATAAATATAGGTTGAAGAATCAAATGTTGATAAGATAGTTGGGGACATAAAGCAATGTCCGGTGGCACCTAATCATGCTTGGGCCTCCTGATAAGGAGTTCAAGTATAGTACGCACCGGACCTTTTTAAAAGACTAGGGAGGAGTGTAAACCGGATGAATGTACACAAACACACATACACGCACACACACACACACACATATATATATATATATATATATATATATATATATATATATATAATTTTCTATTCCACTTCAAATATGGCAATAATTTTAAGCAGATTTCAGTTAAAGAATGGCTTTTGCAGATAAACTTTCATAAAGATGACATTCGTATTTTTACAGTAATCGATTTTTAGTCATGTATTTTCAACACAAATACAAACACACATAAACATATACATACATACATATGTATCAGCAATTTGTGGTTGAGGTACTAAGCTTGTTAAAAAAATTGTACACACCCGATTATACACACATTACCAGAAATTGTTATTAAGGGTCGCGTAAAATAATTGCAGTATAAATCACATGTTGGCCCTGTCGTTTGAGTAAGCTAGGCAAAAATGGTGTTTGGTTGGCCGATCTGGCAGATGGGTGTAATCGAAAACGTGCAACAGTAAGCCGCTGCATATATATATATATATATATATATATATATATATATATTCTTGATAAGTGGAGTCAGTCTTACACATAAGAAGCGGCGGTTATAATTTTAGAAAAAAACGATGGAGATACGGGTAGGGTTTCCATTGAATTTATTTTTGATAAAAATTTAACACACACATATATAAAAATATATATACATATATATGTATATATATGTGTGTGTATGTGTGCGTGTGTGTGTACTATGTATGTTTGTTCGCATTACTATTGAAACAAACTCCCCGTTTTTTTTAATTTTTATTTTATATTAAATAGTGTTTATTATGCCTATCGGCCTGCCCATTCGAGAAAACTTAAAGAAAATATGCTCTCCATAAATATTATATTTAGTGGATACCGGATTGGACTCTGCGAGATTTTTAATAAAGAAACCGTGCCCTTCAGCATGGTTAAAACCTGCATTCCACTTATAAAGAAAAACACACACGCACCATAGACACATATGCAATATATATATATATATATATATATATATATATATATGTTAGCAAATATTTTCAAAATTTTTAATGTAGTACTACATTTAAATCTAGTTTAATAGTGCCACCTTTTGTGTATACATATTCAAATACACCCATTTTATCAAATACGTACATACATACATGCACTCACACACACACACACACACAATCACACACACATATATATATATATATATATATATATATATATATATATATATATATATATATATATATATATATGCATGTTTCATTAAAAACGACAGACAAGGTACTACGGATATGCTTTTTATTTTTGGACACAGGGTCTGTAGAAACGTTTAGCTATTATCAAGGATGATTTTATTTTTTCAGTTTAATTGAGTGTATGTGTCATGTGTATGTTTTTAGCGTGTTATAGAGATGTTTTATTTTCCGAACACGGTTGGCACATTGTTCGTAGTTAATACTGTTAACATTTAGATTTTTCTTTTTTATTATTAGGGCTTCCATTATTTTTAATCATTTTTTTGTAGGTGTATGAGTTTATTATTTTTGTGTTTTCTACTAGTATGTTTTCGAATGGAGTCTGGTAGGTTTGTGTGTGTGTTTAAATGGGTTCTAGTAGAGCTCTAATCAGATAGGTGTAACGTAAGGCGTCTGGATAGGCATGTAGTTGTCTGACAAATGCAATTAGTTTCTACAGACTTTGTGTCCAAAAAAGAAAGCTCTTGTGCGAACACAAGAAAAATTAAATTAAAAAGCTTAACTGTAATACCTCTCCTGTCGTTTTTGCTGAAACATGCATAAATGAAGGGTTGCTGACTAAATATACAATATATATATATATATATATATATATATATATATATATATATATATATATATATATGCGTGTCTTTGTTTGTAACCCGGGTAAACTAAGCTCATATTTAAAATGCGTCATAATCTTAATCTTTCCGAAAAACTGAAGTGACTTTCGTTCATCAATAGATGATGGCTTACATAGTTTCAGGCCCCAAAATCATTTTTCATCTTTTCTTACCTGCTTTGCCAGTCAATCACACCTGTCTCTCTTCCCACGAGGACAACGTGTTTTTTTTCTTTATTCTAGGCAAGTCTGATTGAAAGAGATGAACAATACTTTGTAAATAAAAGTTATTCTCACTGTTACAGTCCATTTCTGGCCTTCTTCTATTGTAATATACTGAAAAATATTCGTGAATATTAAGAATTCACGGATGAACAGAATTTTTCTAACGATGGCGTAAATGTAACTTCCTTGTGTGCCCTTTTTATACATATTTTCGTAGTAATTGTTCCGATTAACTTTCCTCCATGGTACCTAGATTCAAATTTGAATTTAAATGCAGTACTAGATTAGCAGCAAGGTCTCATCATTTTACAGTTAAAATGTCTAGGTCTATTCATAAGTTCTATGCTGACAGTTTCTTCTATCGCACTTCTTGCTTGTGGAGCACACTTCCGGTTTCTTACTTTCCGGTCAATTTTCATCTTCAAAATTTAAATGCAATTTCAATCGTAATCTTCCGTCTTTTTAATTCTTGTTCTTTAAAAGTTTTCTTTCCTTAATAGTGATTTTTTTAAATTTTTAATTTTATTAAACTGAAATATCTTCCATCGTCAGAGTGAGGTTGCTTGGCCTGTCAAATAATCTTATTTTAAAACAAAATTAAAATAAAACTGCCATTAATTAATCCATAATCAATTTGAAAAATGTTATATGACATTTTCTTCATCGTCATTCAATAATTATTTTCATAATAATAATAAATCTTACAACTAACTTTAACACAAAATATTAAAGCAAGATGTTTATATCTCGTATATATATATATATATATATATATATATATATATATATATATACACACACGTTAAAAAATACGTCAAAAAACGATATTATTTTGCACCAACCTAATATAAAGATATATATATATATATATATATATATATATATATATATATATATATATATATATATATATATAAAGGAAATCCAGTTGATATATAATCCAAGTGAATCTTATTAATATAATATAAAATAAAATATTAAAACTGATTCATAGAGCTCAACGTTTTATTCAAACAGAGTATATAAATTAAAAAAATAGGAATTAGGATTACTCTATCCTGTAAAATTAAAATTAAATTACAAGGAAATTGTCAAATTTTCAAATCCATCAGTTTAACAACAAAACAAAAAAAAATGAAATAAAAATTTCTTGTTAACCTGATGGATTTGAAAATCCTTGGAATTTTATTTTAATTTTCAAGGTGAAATGATCATCATCAATATTATGGAGTAATCCTAATTCCTAAGGTTTAAAATACATACATACATATATATATATATATATATATATATATATATATATATATATAATGAAATTGAAGAAAAAGAAAGAAAATGTAAGTCCCCTGTCGGCTGCGTCGATCCTAATAATATCAAATATTAAAACTGATTCACAAAATGATCTCAATGTATTTATTATAAGAGAGCATATAAATTGCACACCAAAAAACCAAAGAAAAAAAAATACCTTATCTGGGTATAAATATATTTTAGCCAATGCTAAGTACGTTGGTCTTATTCAAGCCTGTTGGATGAACCGTATTCGTATTGGGATCCGAGATTTAGAATTTAACATAGTGGTATATATATATATATATATATATATATATATATATATATATATATATATATATATATATATATATATATATATATATGCATATGCGCAATAATTATAAGCAGGATGAATTTGCTAAAAGGAAGATCATTAAGCAGCATTTTTCTTTTGTAATCCACAGAAAATATATAAAGTTCATAATATATTACAGAATATAGAAGACTGCAGACCTCGTCGTTACCAACCGAAATAACTCAACCAAATCTAAACTATCGGTGACCAAACGAGAGAAAAATATGAGAACGACAAAAAAGATCAAAATAGTGAGAAAGAAAAGAATTAGAAAGAAATGAAAGATAAATTAGAGAGTTATATAAAAGCACATAGGGACGTTTATATATATATATATATATATATAGAGAGAGAGAGAGAGAGAGAGATAGATAGATAGATAGATAGATAGATAGATAGATAGATAGATAGATAGAAAATAGCACCCAGTAAATGCTGGTCGTAAAATTGTAGTTGTAATAAACAGTGACGAACAAATGTATGTTTAGCAGTAGTCGTAGTTGTAGTAGTAGTAGTAGTATATATATATATATATATATATATATATATATATATATATATATATATATATATATATATATGTATGTATGTATGTATGTATGTATGTATGCATAGTAAGGGTAATAAATCCGTTGGTATATAATCCAAGTGGATCCTAGTAATATAATATATTAAAACTGATCCACAAAAAGCGCTCAGTATATTTATTATTACTGACGAAATAAATTTTGTTAACCAAAAAATAAAAAATTACCTATTTAATATGTGTGTGTGTGTGTGTGTGTGCATGTGTGTAAGCTTCCTTAAATAGTTAGCATATGCTTTAATTTCTTCAAATACCTCATAAATAATGAACTATTATGTTTTGATCACGAGGAAAGACAAAAATGGGATAATAGAGACACTTTGGTTTCAGCGAGAAAAAGAAAGAAGATAATGGAGGCGATAATGGTGTATAACGTCTGCTTCAGTGAATTAACTTAATAATTATTAAATTTTTTTCATCACGTTCAAAATTTTTTTAAAAATACGTTCTTTTTTTTGCATTATAGTCGACGTAATATTTACTATTAGTGTTTTAGCGCCATTTTTTTTCAAGTTGTAAACACAGTGATTTGGAAATTCTTGCCAATTGTCGGATTTTAATTAAAATTTCAGGACTTATTCATAAACGAATGAAATTATTTTTGAAATTCTTTTTAGAAAATGTTGGTAAAAATATATTTCTTTGCATATGTTAACCCACCACACACCTACACACACCACGCTTACTATGAAATTTCGAGAAATAAATTTTTCATCCAAAAATGTTTTTATTAGTTGAATTAGCTAAAAGCAGGAGTTCTTGGAGAATATAATCCGGGGCAATTTTTTTCCTTTCAAGCTGCTACTCCTTTCCCCAAAATTTGTTCTGAATCGTAAAATAAAAACTGCTATAAAACTATAACATTATTTAAATACAAAAGCTTTTAATTGCTTTTATAAATAAGATTTATTAAGGACATTAATGACTTTAGAAAAAAATTTTTTTTGATGAATAATGAATTTTTACAAAAATTGTTTTCATTTTTTTTTCATTTTAATTATAATAAATTATAATATATAAATCTTTTAAAATTCTGCATCACTTTCATCCGGTTAGGAGATATTGTTATTATTTACTAGTCAAAAATTGAAAAGCTTAATACATATCATTTTGCATCAATATTTTTTAAATAATTCTTTTATGTATATAATATATTATGTAACATGTCCATTTTTAAAAGTATAGTCGATAGTCAGAAAATAAGAGTGATGATAATATCAAATTTAATGTCAACATTCATAGAATTAGATTATGGTGAATATTTTCCAACATTTTTAAGATTACTGAGTATTTATAAAATAAATAAAAAGGAAATTCACCCTTCATTTTCCCAAATTATGTTTTGACAGATAAAGTCTCCGTAGAACAACAATAAAACTGTCGACAACTTATCAGCATTTGTCACCGCTCATTAATTATGTAAGAATAGCTGCTGCTGGATAAAAATCACCGCTACAGCTTGTTTTAAAAATCTATTTCTCTGTTATTTTAGAGTTAAGTAATTTTTTTAAATCAGATTAATTATACTTTAAATCAGCTAACATTCCTCAAATAAAGTTTCAGAAAAGTATATTTTATTTTTGGACGACATTTAATACAGAAAAGGTCACTAATCAACTATTTTGGAAAAATTATAACCGAGATGACTTTTTAAGGTTTTCTTGATTTATCATTATATTGATCTGTAACTTACATTAAACTGTCTTTGGATTAATATCATCTTTGGAATTATCACTACCAATTACAAATTATATATATATATATATATATATATATATAGAGAGAGAGAGAGATAGATAGATAGATAGATAGATAGATAGATAGATAGATAGATAGATAGATAGATATCCATGATATAGCCCCTCGAATCTATGATATGGGGTCCATACTCAACTATATCTCAATTTTCAGAATGTAGTATTCATATAAAATACAAATTTTATTGTAACCTACTTAAGTACAATGATGTATCATATGCAATATTCAACTAGAAAAATTGAAAATAAATACAATATATTTCAATACAAATTAGAAACATGTCATAATAGATGATTCTATCTTAAATAAATCAACGATATTTTGCGGCAATTTTTAACATCAACTTCAGATTTTTCTTGTTGAACAGTTTTTAAACACGAAACAGAATAAAAATGGTGAATTTTAAATAATGTTTCTTCGAGACTTAGCATGAAGAAAAAAAAATGACGGATTTAAACAAAAAATAATATCAAAATCGGCAAAAGTGTGTTCATCTTTTATTATTCTGGTGTGCTTAGTTTATTTTGTAACGTTTATAGATATAGGTAGAAAAAATGCAATTGATAAGATAGCGAGGGTCACAAAGCACTGCCCTAGGCCCAATCAGCTCCCACCACAATGGTGGTGGTGTTGGTGATGGTGGTGGGTGCGGGTGTCTGGTTACTCCGGCTCTGTATATCGTCCAAATAGTATTCGTTCATGTTTTCCTTACGCATCCGGAGTTAACAAAAATATGAAAAAGTTAAATGATAACACTAAGAAAACTATATAAAAACACAGACACGCACACTTATACACATACGCATATACACGCACATATTTATATATATATATATATATATATATATATATATATATATATATATATATATATAGGGAGAGAGAGAGAGAGAGAGAGAGCAGAGAGACAGACAGAGAGGGAGATAGATACCTAGATAGATAGATAAAATATTGGGACATAAGTTCATTATTCAAACATATATTGTTAAATTTAACAGACAACGAATGGCTATAATTTTTTATCATGAGCCGTTCTAAACTTTGTATAGTTGCTTTAATTTCAGGTGAAAATAAAGGCAAAAACTGTCCATCATTTGGATATATTTTTTATTATGCTATTCCATATGATGTTCTCTGACGATGACTCATGTGAGCCGAAAGCTTATATCGAGGAACAGCTTAATAAAAAATATCCAAATGTTAGACAGTTTTGTCTTTATTTTCTCCCGAAATTGAAACAACTATACGAAGCTTAGAATGGTTCGTGATCAAACATAATAGATATTCGATGTCTATTACATTTAACAACATATGTTTATATGTGTGTGTGCTTATATATATATATATATATATATATATATATATATGAAAAAATACACACACACGCGCGAGCGCGCGCGCACACACACACACACACACACATATATATATATATATATATATATATATATATATACTAGAATTTTTTTGAAACACGCTAACGCGCGTTGAAATCCATGAGAATATTTAGTATTGTTGGAGCTATCGCTAAAAATAAAATCTTTAGCGAAATTTACAAACTCTACGTTTTGTTCAATTTCGCAGACCAATCGATGAAATTTAAAGAAGCTGATTTGTTTGGAAAAATACTTTGACAAAAAACCACAGTCGCGGTTTAATATATTTATTAGGTTCGTGCAAAAATAATGACGTAATAATGTCGTTTTTGACGTATTTTTTAAGGTCAAAAAACGACATTATTACGTCATTATTTTTGCACCAACCTAATAATTTAATTCAGTTTTATAGAACTTAATCGTAAATAATATTTTTAAAAATATATATAATTTTTTTTTCATTTTTAATATCGAATAATAAATTCTTAGGAATTGTTACTCTTGAGCATATAACATGCAAATGACCATGTGTAAATATTTCTTTCTGGAGCTAAATTTCGACATTTTAACTTATTTCGCCTTGTGATTTGTTTATCGTTCTCGCAAACGAAGGGCGAACTGGAAACTGCATTCTTGTATATATAAAAAATTAAATAAAAGATTCGCAACAAAAACAATATTGCGTTTTTATTAAATAAGTATTTGTTATTTTAATCATTAAATTGTTTTTAAAATAGTAGGAGTATTTTGTATGTTAAATATAATGTTTAATTTTTTCAAAATAATGATGATAATTAACTGTACTAAGCTACTAGTATAACCAATTGTATTTTGTACTCCCTTACTTGTTTGCACTTCTCCCCGCGAAATTTGGTCTCAATAGGTCAATGTATGGCTATTTTAGAGGGTGTGACGGACGGATGGACAGACTAACGAAAGTTACCGAATTTTATATATTGATGCATCCATAAACATATACATATACCATCACACATAAATCAAGACAAATATTCACAAGGATTTTGAAAGAATCTATAAAAATTTGCCAGTGACATTTTATTTATTTATTTATTGTTTTTTACATTTCATCAGTTCGTGACGTACACCTGGATTTCGGCCATTTAATTCAAATATATTCATTATATTTCAGCTTCAGGGGGGGTCATTAAAAACGACAGGGGAAAAATCCTTTGGCAGTTACGTGAACCTGATTTCATCATGAATTGTAATTAATTTACAGTCGAACTTAAAAGCCATTTCAAATCGAGCAAAAGAATTTTTACATAAAACTGAACTTTGAGAATGGTCAGCAGTATTATTGAAAACTCAATTACAAACAATCGGCTAATATCTACAATCATTGGACCCCAAACAAAAACAAGAAAATTTAACTAACAAAAATGTAAAAAAAAATGTTATGTTTTAAGAGGAATATATATATATATATATATATATATATATATATATATATACAAGTGAACATAGACGTCAACACTTAGAGGAGACAGTCTGTTTCATGCTAGACGCAATCGTCAAGCCGCCTGATGATTGCGTCTAGCATGAAACAGAGTGTCGCCTCTAAGTATAGACTTTTATGTTCACTTTTATATTTACACACACTCTATCGCTGATATTGAGCACTTCATCCCATAAATATAGCACACCTTAAGACTATATTTCTTCATATATATATATATATATATATATATATATATATATATATATATATATATGTATATATATATATAGTATAATATTTATATATTATATTATACAATATATTGTATATAGTATAATATTATGCCCAACTGTATATCGAGCACTGTTTTTAAAAATAAATGCTAAAGAACTTATAAATCTGATTGTTCTTTCTTTTTATCTTAATGTATCTCTCTCTTTCTCTCTCTCTCTCCCCTGTGTGTTTCTGTGTGTGCGTATGCGTCCATCTATAATTCTGTGGGATAATTAAAATATATTTTGCTCAATAAATAATTAATCATATAGATCAAATCTTATACAGAGAAAATTTCCGATAAAAATTCAGTCTATGATCTTATTGATCTACTCTTGCTCATATAATCAAATTAACTTAGTCTGCCATAAGGCCATAATAAAGCAGCACACAGAACCGTAATCACTTAATGGTTAATTTAATAGTTGCGATAAACTTGATAACATTGATCTACGAAAGTGAGTGGGTGAAGATTAAATGGAACAAAGAAAATAAGCGACTGGACAAAAGTTAAGGAACGATGTTAATAATTTAATAAATATTTAAAATAATTTTAATATTTTAATAAATATTTAAAAAAAAAAACTATTATGTAAATTTTTGTAACTTTCTATAATATTTATGCATTACACCCTAATCTTTATTCGATAAAAATTTCATTGCTAAACAAGCATTACTTTTTAAGTAATACACATATTTTTGTCTTTGTTGTTTCCGTTCCTTATATTATGGCCGCTACTATATATATATATATATATATATATATATATATATATATATATATATATATAAATATATATGCAATTTTTTACATAAATATTAAAGGAAATTAAGTGCATTAGATCTGAGAAAAGGTAAAATTTAAAGAAATTAAAGAAAATAAAAATGTCAGTTCTGTCATTTTTATTTTCTTTAATTTCTTTATTTCTTACCTTTATTAAGATCTAATTTTAAACCATGAATCTTCTTTGTAAGTACTTTGTAAATATGAATATTTCTTAATTTTAAGCATTAATCACTGCATTTATTGTTTTCTAAAGAGTGAGTATATTATATCTATGTGTGTGGGGGGGGGGCGTGGGTGCGTTTAGATCAACCTTTTGGTTGAATTTATTTCTGTTTAACTAATGAATTTGATAAATTGTTGTGGATAGTGCCAATTTTGTGTCCATAAATACGTTCCTTTCAATTTACCCAGATAAGAAATGTAGATAGAAAACGCTTTTAAAACGTCCAATATCCTTATTATTTCACACACAAAAACACGCACGCGCGTACATACACACATATGCACACACACGCACGTACATACACACGCGCGGGCATACACACATATACACTCATACGTGTGTGTGTGTGTGTGTGTGTGTTGATGTAATAGGAAAGAATAGTTAAATTGATGATCCAAAGTTCTTTAGTATTTTTTTTTTTTTTTTTTTTAAAGAAAAAAAAAACAGTGCTCGATACAGAAGTAGAGCCTAAAATTATGATTATTTTTTTAAAAATATGATTCCATCGCGACACAGAATTTACACTGGATGACAAGTGTTAAAGTTTAATTTCAATATTAAACCGTAAATTAAGATGACCGTTTAATTCTCAAGCGATGTTTAAAATAACTAACCGAAGAAATGTTTTACTCATTTATAGTTTGGAAATGGAGCTCCATTTACAAACTATAAATGGGTAAAACATTTGTGTTTTTGCTCGACTAATTATTTTATATATACAAGTCAGTGACGCTTTGTCGGTAGTCTATTTTATTACTCTAACGATTATTTTGGTGGTTGACAAACAGTTGTGTTACTAATTATTCTAGGAGCTATTTAGTGGGAATAATTGTGGATCCGGATGCAGTGTTCTTGACTATAGTGTTGTTTGTTAACTTTTTAAAAAATTATTATTGATTATTTTATTGTTGGTTATTATTCGTACGCTTACTTGTGCTTATGTATGCTTGTTTGGTTTGTTAATTTATTTGTCATTTATTTAGTTTATTTACTTCTTTGTTTGGATTAATTTATTTTACTTGATTTTGTTTATTTTATTTTGTTATTTATTTATTTATTTCTTTATTTTATTCTTTTTCGTTTTCAGTTTTCGATTATTAAGTAACGGAGTAAAACTTTGTTTTGTCTCATTCTTGAGATGAGTTCTGGGAGGGTAATTATAGCTATTTTTCCTCCAGGCAAAGTTTACAGTTTTTGGATCGATTGTTATATTGTTGTGGCGGCAATCATTTTACAGTTGAAATAGCTAGATATAACCGGAAGTTCTATGCCAGCGGTTTCTTTTCTTGCACTTCTCACTTGTGGAAGACTATTCAGGCTTCTTGCTTCCCAGTCAAATCTGAGCGTCAGAAATTTAAATGCAATGTCAAACATTTTCTTCTGTCTTTTGTTCTTTCTCCTTAATAGTGTTTTTTTCTCATATTCTATCACACTCAGTAACCACTTACATTTTAGCGGCTTTATTACCTTTATTGAGATGAAATGATTAAAAAGGAATATGCAGTTGAAATTCTATTTCTTGATATCGAGCACTGTAATTACAAAGTATCGTCCAGAAATGCACTGTTCGATTGTTTTGTTTGTTCTGGCAAAACGCAGTCTTTATTATTATTATTATGTATATATTGTTTAAAAGTTGCGAGATTTATAAGGAAATGTGGCTTAGGTATTGACAGTGTAGACAGATGATCGATTGAAGCGTAGAACTGATAATCACCATAATCAGTTAATTCATATTTCCACATAACCTCTCCACCTCTCTTTCTGTCTCTGTCTTTGTCTGTCTCTTTCTATCTGTCTCTCTCTCTCTCTCTCTCTCTCTATATATATATATATATATATATATATATATATATATATATATATACTGGGTGTAACATCAAAAATTGTCCCATTGTTTGATTAAGCTTTGAACCGTTGTTTCCTAGAAATGATTAAAGATATCTTAATGGAAATTTCCGAGGTTTTTATAAAACTACTGGATTCTACTTTGAACAATAAGAATGTATTTGGTTCTAATTTGAAATGATGATCCCTCTTGCTGATGTGAACCTCCTGGTCCAGTTTTTCTGTCTACTGATCCCCCGTTTAAAAATAATTCACCTTTCTCTTGGTGGTTCTTGAATGGGCTCTGAAGATGGAAGCCAAAGTATAAATGTTCGAACCATTACTGAAGGCCTGAATGATCTTTTTCCTTTCACCATTGCCCAGTTGAGAAGAGATAGTGGGGCTGACACAAAACGATTTTAACCTGTTCTCTTTCTAGCTGAATAACTCAAAGGGTTTTTCAGTGATTCTTACGACAAATGCTGTAACGAAGCTAAACGTCTTATCTGAATACCTAGTAAAAAGAAGCTCAGTTCAGAGATTCTTTAGATATTAAACATTTTGTAGGACAATTATCCCATGCTGTTACACGATTTGGACAATATTGCTGTTACACTCGGTATTAATTAAGATTAATATTGGTTAAAAAAATGTCACTTAGCTGATTGATGTTACCTTTAGCATCTCGACTTCGGAGTTTTGTAGATGGACCTGTTTGTCCACACTTCAGGTTGGGTCATCAGCAATTTACAGCTTTCTTTTTTCCTTTTTATACTCTTATCATTGGTGCAAGTTTTTTCCGTATTTTTTGTGTTCGTCTGTTAGTTTAGGTGCGTGCAAAATATAAATATAAAACATAAATAGATATAAGAGAGAAGGAAAACCTACCAACACGACCCCGACCCGGCCTTCAAAATGGCTAAAGAATTGTCCGAAAGCGTTTGGGATAATGAAAATTATGAAAATGAAATATGGAAAATTTTTGTACTCCATAAACCCTACCAATCGGAAAAATACAAGGATGCTGAAAAAAGACTAATTAAAAAATTCGTTAAATCTTCCTTGTCTGCCATAAATAATGAATGTTTAAAAGAAAAGTCGCTGCTCAAATATACTTTAATATACATAAACAGACACACACATCTATATATATGATAGATAGATAATGAACACAGATAGATAGATAGATAGATAGATATGAATAGACTAAAATTGATAGATAATAAACATAGATAGATAGATATGAATAGACTGAGATAGATAGATAGATAGATAGATAGATAGATAGGACGTGGGGTATCAGATATGAACGGACCAAGAAATGCCCTGTGAAAAAAGGAGACATAAAAAAAGAAATTTAACAAATGTCCTTTAATGTCAAAGAGAGTATGTTCAAGGGTCTTGAGGTTCTGCGTGCCTTTTTTTGTTGTTGGTAAAGCTGAGACGAAACATCGTTGGTTTGCAAACAACCTCATATTTCTTAAAATAAATATATATCCGTCATCCAGAGTTCTTACTTCTTTATAACACATTTTTCTATTATCATTATTATTAGTATTAGTATTATTAAAGATTTCTACTCCTATATTTTAAGATATGACTTCGGCAGGCATTTACTTTTTACAAAAGTACATGTTATAGGATTTTTTTTAATTAGTTCACTCCAAGGAAGGCGATAATACCACTAAGACGCAAAGACTTTCTTGTCGGATGGATGAAAACTTTAGAAGTAACCGAAAACCCATTCCTATACAGGAAACAAGGGATAAACCTCTACTCCCGTTCAAAAGATCAGGGAGATGTGCGAGCCGGATCGTAGACGAACCTACCTACTCCTATTTAGTTTTTAAAAAGTCAATAAATAAATAGTAAATATTTTAAAATTTTGTTATGGTCCGGTTCCTTGTACCACGGTGATAGTCCAAGGTAGAACCAATAAAGAAGAACTCGAATACAGATATGGAATAACACAGATATATTACAAACGGAAATATATAGAGAGAAGTAGAAAGTGTTAATAGGAACAATCAGGTTTAGTAGTAATTGTCTGAACGCGACTCTGTTTCGGACTGCCTCTGACTCGACTAACTGACTCGCTCTGACTGACTGACTGACAGACTCCTGACGGACTTCACTCTAGACTTCAGACTGAACAGTATTTAGTCACCCCACAACGAGGGTATCATGTGGCACAAGGCCGATTTAACGTGGGATCTCCGAGCCCATGGGATCGGCCAAAAATATGCCCTTTGAACCCGTATAAACAGGTTCAGGGTCGGTTTACCTCCCCAAAAGAGAATCCGCCCTTCGGCGTAGCCACGTTCGGGTTCCTCCCCGCCCGAAGGCAGAGTGTTCAACTGATCAGCCAGTCAGCCAGTCGTCCGACTTCAGACTGAACAGTATTTAGTCACCCCCCCCACACACACACTAGGGCATCATGTGGCACAAAGCCGGTTTAACGTGGGATCTCCGACCCCGTGGGATCTCCGAGCCTGTGGGATCTCCGAGCCCGTGGGCTCGGCCGAAAATATGCCCTTTGAACCCGTATAAACGAGTTCAGGGTCCGTTTACTTCCCCGAAATAGTCTCCGCCGTTCGGCGTAGCCTCGTTCGGGTTCCTCCTAGCCCGAGAGTAGAGAGTTCAACCGATCAGCCAGTCAGCCGGTCGTCTGACTTCAGACTGAACGGTATTTAGTCACCCCCCACCTCACGAGGGCATCATGTGGCACAAGGCCGGTTTAACGTGGGGTTTTCGAGCCCGTGAGCTCGGGCAAAAATATGCCCTTTGAACCCGTATAAACGGGTTCAGGGTCGGTCTACCTCCCCGAAAGAGACTCCGCCCTTCGGCGTAGCCTCCTTCGGGTTCCTCCCCGCCCGTAGGCAGAGAGCCGGTCGCCCGACTTCGGACTGAACTCACTGCTTCCTCTTGAGGCTTAGTATTTATTACGTATTTATTAGTATTTATTACGTATGGAATAGTCCATTATGTTATTATGGGTAAGGTCCCATAACAAATTTGTAAGATTTTTGGAGATAATAATGTTATACTGATACAATTCCTGCTAATTAACCCATAGCTGGAGGGAA
This sequence comes from Acanthosepion lycidas, assembly GCA_963932145.1. Lineage (NCBI taxonomy): Eukaryota > Metazoa > Mollusca > Cephalopoda > Sepiida > Sepiidae > Acanthosepion > Acanthosepion lycidas. The sequence goes on from OZ010583.1 coordinate 128,185,588, forward strand.
AATAGGATGAGTCATACCTTTCCCATGGAATTGGAACAGGACTTAAAATTCCAAGCTATTATTCATTACGCTACCCACCCATCCAAACCTACAGCAGCTGATATTCCCAAACGGTCACACATCTAGGTACTGACCAAACTCGACGTTACTTAACTTCAATGATCTTACGAGAACCGATGTTTCAATGGGATATGTTCGTAAGCCAATTTCACTATTTGTCACCTGAAATTTAATATTTTTTTTAGTTATGGCCCGTGGCATATTTTCTCCGCAACGCCCTGGATGACCAATTAAGTTTTAAACAAAAATCTTCATTTAATCCCGTCAATTTCAGAAAATGTTATCGTTAGCCAAACCTTGAAGTCAAAAAGTACAGATAGAATCATTTTAATTTCGGGTGACATATTGTTTCCGGATCATGCAATATCTATAATTCATGTTCTTTCTTTTTTATCTACCATCAGAATGTGTGTATTTATGCTCATTACTCCATGGTTGCACCCGATCATGAGACCTACATTATTTTGCCTTTCACATTTTCATTGACACCTTAAGTTTGACTATACTCAAGTCCATACTTGCCACATATTTCCCAATGTATCACTCTTACAATATTATCTTGTCTCCTTTTGCATTCCTTCTGGGACAACTTTGGTCATTCACTGACATGCCATACTGTTTCTTCTTTATCACTTATTAACGAGTTGTATGGTCCATTTGCACTTAACATGGAGAGCTTGGTCTTAAGCTGCAAAAAGCAGCACTTCTATCTCTGGTTTCAAATCTCTCTTCAGGGATCTCACCCATATCCTTTGTGTCGATTTTTGGAAGAACTCTGAAAAACTGTCCATGGTCATTTTTTTCTTTTCCATCTATTTTCCTGTTCTTTGACACATATCATCATCCAGTCTTCTGTGGTTTCCAGGTATCTTTGAAGGCCAATTATTGTAGTTTTGTAGGACAGTGCTAGTTGAACTAATCCTCTGCCTCCTTCGGATCTGGACACATATAGACGATCAACATCTGCTTTGGAATGATGCATAAGGTAGCAAGTGAGAAGCTTTCTCGTTTTGGCATCCATTCGCTTAATGTCATCTACGGTTCAATTAAGTTAAAGATGTATTGCACCACAAGGACCGCCAAGGTATTTATGGCTGATATTCTGTTTTTCGAGTTCAGCTTGGTATTTAGTACCAGACGCACACGCCTTTAGTACTCCTTTCTTACCTTCTCCTTCATTTGGGTATGTTGTATACCATCTCCTTCTCTAATTCCTAGGTACTTATAGGCTTCATCTTGTTCCAGTTCCCTAATATTTGTGATAAAGTCTAAATCTATTGAGGTTGTTTCTATAACAATCCCCTTCTTGGATGTTACTTTTGCTTATTATTATTATTATTATTATTATTATTATTATTATTATTATTATTATTTCCTTTGCTTTCTGTTGTATACACATATAATCCTGTGCCCAAACCAGAGACCTAAGGTCAGAAATGGCTTCATGATATTGTCGATTTTTCAAAGAACTTCTCTGAAAAACTGCTCTTGGACTTTTTCTTTTCCATCTATTTTCATATTTATCGCTCTTAATAATAATAATAATAATAATAATTATTATTATTATTTCTTTTAATTTCTGTTGTATACACATTGTCTTCCGGGTCTTCCGGGTCCCAACCAGAAACCTAAGGTCAGAAATGACTTCATGATATTTTCCACTGATCATTAAAAATAACAAACAAAAATACATACCCAAGATCACTCACATTTTACATCGATAAAGCTCTTCGTCATATGTCAGCTGTGATTGTGAGTACAATTTGTTGTGTTTCTATAAGGCATAGTCTACCAGTAATTGTGAGTAAAATTTGTGTATCTATAAGGCATGGTCTACCAGGAATCCCTTCAATTAATCTTTCCCAATCACGTTGGTTTTATGTTATTTCGCTTGGTTTTGTTATTTATTTGACACGAAACATCTATCGGCAGCTTCTCCGATCACTATCAGGTGACACAGTATCAAGTTGCAAGCTATATTTCTTTCGGTTTATTCAAGTATATACCAGCAACATCAGTAATGGGGGGGCATGTTCTGTCTTGATATGAAGTAATTTATTCAACTTGTCATGTTTTTATATAAACACAGGCTGGCCTTGTGCCGAACTAAAAACTAACCCGAATAAATACCTCATATGGCCAGTTCAAGTTTCAGCTTTTAAACGGGCATCTATGTGTTTGGTGTTTAGTTTATTATGTGATCATTGCCTATAGCCCCAGTCTAACTCCAAATATTAATTTGGGTTGATTGACCCCAGATCTAAAAAAAAAAATGAAAAGGAAAAAAAAAAAAAAACTCTTAAAAAAGAAATCAGTTCTTTTACCGGTTTTTAAGCATTCGTAACTAGGTTGCCTAACTTGATTGCTTGTTACCTAGGATTCATAGACAAAGAAAATACCTTCCCGTTCTACTAAAATGAAAGCTTTAGAAGTATATCCGGTTGTGTGCGTTTATATGAATTTGTGTATATATGTACATGCATGGATATATATGTATACGGGAATGTGCGTGTATTTATGTATATATGTATATCTATGTGTGTTTACATGTGTATATATATATATATATATGGCTATGTAAACATGTATTTCAGTAATAATGGTCGACTGAGCAATATCTGAAAGGACGTCTTTTCAAAGCTCTCTTTGTCTTTATTTCTCTCTGACTCTTTTTTCTCTCTGACTCTTTTTTCTCTCTCTCTCTTTATATATATATATGTGTATGTGTGTGTGTGAAGTGTGTGTATATAAATATAAATAAATATATATATATATGTATAATTATTTATATATTATATTCGCGGTACTTATTAGAAAGCGCTCAATATCAGAGATAGAGCTAACATATATCTATCCAACCATATATATATATGTGTGTGTGTGTGTAAACGTGTATTTCAATTATAATGGTCGACTGAGTAATATCTGAAAGGACGTCTTCTCAAATCTCTGTCTTTATTTCTCTATGACTCTGTTTATTTTTCTCTGTATCTTTATATATATATATATATATATATATATATATATATATGTGTGTGTGTGTGTGTTTGCGTACGCATATATATCTAAGACTGTTCATATCTATATATCTATATGACAATGACAAAGTTTGTGTTTTATAAAGAACCGTCGACGAGGGTACTTCTAGAACATAATGCTAGTAAGGTAGACAGCCTATGTGATTGGATGCAATTTGTGTAAAAGTGGATGTAACCTCACTTCGGAAATCAGAAAAAGGACACATAAGTAAACATTTATTTGTTAGTACCGCTCTCTCCCTCTCCCACCCCCTGTCTTTCTTTCTCTCTCTCTCTCTCTCTCTCTACACACACTCACACACACACATATATATATACATATATATATATATATATATATATATATATATATAGATAGATAGATAGATAGATAGATAGATAGATAGATAGATCAATCTTTTCAAATCGATTCATATACAGCCTGCCTGAAGTTATCATGCCAATCAAATAAACATCAATAACTCAAAAATTCTGAATCAATATTTGTCAAATTTTAACTCGTCCATTTCCACGCTTAGTAAAATATTTTATTAAATTTTCTGACATCTTTAATGGTTCGTTTTTGAGATATTTGGTATTTACAAAATTGGACTGACTGAAGTTATTATGCAGATTAAACTAATATTCGCTTAAGGCCTATGAAATTAAATAAAATCTACTTTTTCTTTTTGTCTATATGGGTAAAGGGAAGTATCTAAGAACAGCTGAAAACAGAAAGTAACAAAGATACGGATATTGGATATATCAAAGGAGTTTTGCAGAGAACATCGAATAATAAAGAAGGCTGTTGAAAATATAAATAAGTTGAGAATTCGAAAAAAAAGGAAAAGAATTTAAGAAGTTGCTTCCTCAAGATCACGTAAACTAAAGCGAAAAAAACAATTTGATCTTTAAAAAGTCTGGAATTGAGGGAATAGAATACTTTGTGAATTGGGATCTGTGAAAAAAAAATCTCCCATGCAACTTCCTATCACCAAAGCAAATATTTTCAAGCGTCAAAATTGGGCCAAGAAATACATGAAAATTGATTAATGAATTAATTTTCACGGATATTTTCTCCAGTGACATTTGATGGAGCTCATGGATATGCAATTCACATGTGTTTGTGTCTAAAAGAAGGCAACAAGAGTGCTATGATATGTGCTGGAATTATCGACCAAATCATTATTGGTCCATTCAAAGTCGATGAAGCTGTTAAACTGAACAGCACTATCTACTGCGATTTTATGAACAAGATTTTCTTTGCATGGAACAAGTCCCACTCTCGCAGATTCAAAGAGAAGTGTGTATTTATACATGACAATGCTGTTTCTCATGTATCTAAGCTTACCCGTGAATTCTTTGAGCATAAAAGATTTACAAGAGAGAAGATAATGGAATGGCCACCATCAAGTCTTGGTTTGAATCCGATTTAAAATCTATGGTCAGCTAATTGAAATTATGCGAAAGTGGCAAACAATATAGGAGCAAACTAAACCCATGGGAAGCTATTAAAACTACCATAACTGGCAGTTATTGAGAAAAAAGGTCATTATATTAACATGTAAATGATTCTAAAACTTATTATATGTGTTTGTTATTTGTTCTATGATAGGTTTTGATCAATTTTTGATGATTTTATTAGCTTTTTACTGAAGTAAAATGTGATTATTTTGTTTTACATAATAACTTCAGACGGCGTAGAATACATCAAATAACTTTTTTTAGCATCTAAATTGATTGTTTAAAATTTAACCATGCTTTTTTTTTCAAACCAAATTTGGATTATTGAAGTTTATATGATTTGCCTAATAACTTCAGACAGGGTGCACATTTATATCTCTCTCTCTCTTTCTCCCTCTCTCTCTCTCCATCTCTCTCTCTCACCTCTCTCTCTCTCTCTATCTATCTATCTGTCTTTCTGGCTATCTTAGTATTTCATATCTATCTATCTCACTCCTTTCATATCTATTCAAACTTTTCATATCTATCAATCTATCTATCTATCTATAACTTTCCGTTATATTTATTAGGTTGGTGCAAAAATAATTTCGTTTACTAACATATGTTACTATGTGAGAAAACGAAATTATTTTTGCACCAACCTAATATTTACCTTGTGTAACAGCAAAATTGTCCAAATCGTGTAACAGCAAAATTGTCCAATTGTTAGATTAAGTCTAGAACTGTTGTATCTTAGAAATGATTAAAGATATCTTACTGGAATTCTCCGATGTTTTTATAAATCTATTGGACTCTACTTTGAACAATAAGAATGTATTTAATTCTAAGTTAAAATGATGATGTCTCTTGCTGTTGTGACCTGATGCAAGTTTCCTTTCTATTGTTCCCTCTTTTTTAAACTTATTCATTGTTCTCTTGATGTTTCTTGAATGGACTTTGAAGATGGAAGATGTTCCTAATTTTCATCAGTGACCTTCCTGGTTACGTCAGTTCTTAACTCTGTATCTATGCTGATGATACAACTATTTACTATTCTCTTAAAGGTAAGTCTGATCAGTCTGATAAGGTCAAATTGACCGCTGATCTAAAACAAAAAAAGACCTACAATCTGCTGTTAACTGAATAAGGAATAGCTTGTTAATTTTAACGATCCCAAAACGGAGCTGCTCTCTATAAATCAACTGAGTGACCTCTTTGTCCTTCCATCAGCATGTCAGTCAATTATGTGCCATGCTTTCGATACATGACTTCTGCAGTAGGTTGCCATTTCTTTCTGCGGTAGACCAGTTGCAATCCAAGGCTACAGAACTCGGACTTTCCTTCTACTTACCTATAGCTGGGGGGGGGGGAGAAGAAGAGGATTCATAGCTTTCCCAAGGGTTTTAGCACGTAAGTGAATGTAATGGCTTCGACTGGAATTTGAACTGGGCTCTCCAATTCCTCAATCCGAGCCGCTATCCACTACTCCATTGTACCTCCAATGTCTAATGCTTAACCCCAGGAGTGACTTTAAGGGATAAAAGTTTTGGCTGACATAAAGTGGAAAGATTATATTGAATCAATTGCTAGACTTGCTGCGAGGAAAGTTAGTTCAATGTGTCGTGCTAGACATTTTTTTTTTTATCTCCAGAATCAATCTTACAAATTCATAAGTCTACTCTTCGTCCATTCATTTAATATTGCTGCCACATCTGGCCTGGTACTCCTACTATACATTTAAAGATTTTTGATAAAATCCAAAGAAGAATCTGCAATGATATTGATCTTGACCTGGCATCTGATCTTCAATCTCTTTCCCACCACCCTAACTTAGCTTCCTTGTGCCTTTTCTATAAATTCTTTCATGGTAATTGTTCTGATGAATTTTCCTCTATCGTAGCTAGAATTTATAAATTTAAGCCAAGTACTAGACTGGCGGCAGGTTCACACCATTTTACAGTTAAAATGGCTAGATGTAGCCGTAACTTCTATGCAACACTTTCTTCTATCGCACTTCTCTGTTGCGGGACTTTCTTCCTTTCCTTCCCAGTCAACTTTGATCTTCAAAAATTTAAATGCAATGTCAATCGTGATCTTCTTTCTTCTTAATTATTGTTCTTTCATAATTCTGTCTCCTTAATAGTATTTTTTCACGTTCTCTCTAACATTTACATACATCTAAAATACCCCCAATTCTGTCTAAGGGTGTTTATTGCCCTTCTTGGGGTAAAATTATTTAAAAAGTGCTATGTAATATCAGTCCTCTTATATGACAGTAAATGCTAGATAATCTTCTCACAAATGAAGAAGAGAATTGAAGCAATAAAAACGTGGTTCTACAGAAGGATGCTGAGAATACCATGGACGGAACATGACTGAAATGCGATTTTAATGGAAAATGGGAGGAAATATAACCACTTCTACTAAAGAGATTTAGCAAATGGTTGAGCGAATAGCGTCTCGGAGCGATAGGAAACCGCCAAACCTTACTAAGAGCTATTAAGGACAATAAGATGTGGGAAAACCAATGTCGTCCACGTCCAGAGTAAGATGAAATATGAAAGCGTACACACTGTCAGATTTTATTAGGCAAGTCCTTGTTTTCCGAATAAAATTAATACTAATTCATATTGGCAAAACTTATATTTACGTGATCGATGTATACCTTTGTCCATTTCAGGTTTTAATAAATGATTTTACTGGAAATATTTGCAATTTAGTGGTAATTTTTACTATGAAATTCGGGGGTTGTTCATCATATTTTTAATTAATGTTCACTCAATATAAGAGTCACTCAGGCTTGTATTAGCGTAAGAAAGGGCAAAAAGTGAGAGTCATGGTGCTATGCAGGAAAGATAACGGCCAACTCGGGGACTGAAAAGGTCAACATTTCATTAATGAATAACATTTCAGAATTCAATTGGAGACCTTAGCAGTAAAGTTGAAGTATACTTTAGACGGAAGCGGAAACCCAGTTTTAAACAGAAAACAAGGGATAAACGTCTACTCCTGTTCGAAAGACCGGGAAGTGCATGAACCGGGCGATAGGGTAACATATCTACTCCTCTTGGCAAACCTATTTACTCCTATTAAATCATATTGGAAATAAAGATTCCCCTAGTTTGTAAGAAAGGTTGAACTCAAAAGAGAAACACGACATTGTAAAGTTATTGAGTGATGAGAAAACAACGTCGGAAATTGCCAAAATGTTGAATATAGATCAAAAAATGATAAAAAAAAAGAAATGGGTTTCAAACTTTGCCTAGATAAGAATAAGAAAACAATAAGAATGTCACAAAAATGATTAGAGGGAAATGAAATGTGTAATAAACAAAAAATATAGACTGACTATAATTGGTGCTGCCAAGGTAAAAAGAGAAAATATAAAAAAAATATATATCAAGAATATGAAGTGGATGGATGGCGAAAGAAGACAGCAAACAAATTACTTCACGCACACTTGATGTTTATTAAACATCGGGTGTGCGTGCTGGTTAAATGATAACGGATGGGAGTGGGCCGAGTTCGAGTACCAGTCGGGTACGTTACATTCACATCCACGCAAATATTATTGGGAAATGTATGAATCCATCTCTTCTGCCCACAGCTAGGTGGAATAACAAGACAGACTATGTCCTATAGCCTTGGTTGTCAACCAGTTTAACGTAGAAAGGAAACCTTTCTAGTCAGTTATGTATCGTCAACATTGCCCAAGCGTGTATGGCAAAAAGATGATTGCGTGAGTTGAGCGAAGAAGTACATGAAAATAGATTTCTGAAAAGAGCGAGTGTTAACCCAGAATGTTTTTTTCTAAAAGGTACAGTGTGGCGCAGATAATTCCGGAATTTTTAAGTGGCGACAGCGCCGTGACGTCACGGCGTAGCGTGGTTTCCATAGCGCCATTAGAAAGTACTATACCTCAGTAGCGCGAGATGTTTAGTAATCGACTTATCTTCCGAACACGATCGTGGAGCTGCTGTTGTGGAGAGCTTTCGCACCGGCCAGAAAGACAAGGAAATCATTGAACTTGTCCATTTCCACGAATCTTATTACATTTTATGCCATTTTTAATGGTTAGGTTTTGAGATATTTACAAAAACGGACTGACTAAAATTATTATGCAGATTAAACTTATATTAGCTTAAGGCCCATGAAATTAAATAAAACATACTTTTTCTTTTTGTATATATGGGTAAAGGGAACGATCGCTATTTTAAATACGCTAAAACCACGGCCTACGACCTTGCAAAAGCATATGGAGACTCAAAAACCAAGGACAATATCAATATATATATATATATATATATATATATATATATATATATATATATATATATATGTGTGTGTGTGTGTGTATAAAAGATAATCCTAAGGAGCCAGGCAAACCAACCTAGGTTTCACCTAAACGGATCGTCAGTGTTATGCCAGCTCCCAAAGACTTAAACGCCAAAGCGCTTCTTCTGAGTCTTGCGTTCTGAAGAAGCGCTTTGGCGTCTAAGTCTTTGGGAGCTGGCATAACACTGACGATCCGTTTAGGTGAAACCTAGGTTGGTTTGCCTGGCTCCTTAGGATTATCTTATATATATATGTATATATATATATATATATATATATATATATATATATATATATATATATATATATATATATGTGTGTGTGTGTGTGTTTGTGTGTGTGTGTGCAGATATGTAGGAAAACAGGAAAGAACTCGTTGGGTAACTAATCTGGAGTTCTTTAGTATTTTTGTTTTTATTTTAAAAAATAGTGCTCCATACAAAAGTAGAGCTTAAATTATAATTATTTTTTAAAAGGAATCGTATTTTTTGAAAAATAATTATAATATATATATATATATATATATATATATATATATATATATATATATATATATATATATATATATTAAGAATAGAAAACAATACTCAAGCAAAGACGGTTTCTTTCGGAACATAATATTGGTTTAGTTATACAAGTCTTAATAATTAACTCATAGCTGGGGGAGAAGAGGTGGATTCGTAGATTTTCAAGTGTATTTGCGCGTAAGTGAATATAACGAACACAATGGATATTGGAACTCGGCTCTAGGATTAACAATTTCGAGCCAATCTTCATAACATCACACGCACATCGATGTTTACAGCACCTGATATTTCGCAAACTGTCACCTCCCTAGGTACTGGCCTGACTCGACGTTGCTTAAGTTCGGTGATCGTACAAGAACCGGTGTTTCAACGTGATGTGGACGTAGGCCTACGACGGTTTCTGGGAAGCAATAAAAATTGCTGCAGTTATTTACGTAATGAATCAAAAAGTAATGACAATTTTGAAATTCTGCGGTAAATAAAATAGGAATGTGCTGACGCGCAACAACATACAGGCGCATGGAATGAGGGTTAGCTAGCCATGTGCAGCACTCCATCGTCCAGTGGTGTGACAAAGAGCAACAAGGTTTGACGTACGGACGATCGACACAGCGATCGAGAAACAACACCAAGAAGTGAGCTTTCTGTTGGTAGGAGTCAAAACTGCGAAAATCTATCGCCGTGCAATGAATCAACGAAATGTGTGTGAGTGGTGTTATAAAATTAAATAAGACATATCTCGGCTGATTTGCAGGGAAATAAACTAACATACTCAAGAGCGAGAGCCGAATGTGAACGGGACAAGGCCCCGTCACAAAATGACCATTATTGTCGTTTACGCATAGGCCCGACGCACGAGTTCGGCCAAAAAATATTTTAAAGTGTTTCTATTTTTCGACCAATAAAGATGATTCCCTCCTAATTATACTCGCTGGCGTCGTTTTTCGAGCCTGTTAAGCCATAAAAAACGCCATAAAAGGGGTCACACGGGGAAGTACTAGCAGTCAACAGGAGGCCAGGGAAGAGATCTGTCTCGGTAAGTCAGCAGCAGTCAGCAGGAGGAGCGCCACGCCAACCAGTGAGAACTACTATGAGAGATCACCCAGATCGGTAGCCGGCTTATGAACTATACCACAAGGTAGCTGTCCCAAAACCACACGTTCCTATTGAAATAAATCACGTAAATCTATTTCTGCTGTATTTCTTTCTTGCAACCATGCGCTTGTCTATAACAGTGGATAAAATACTTTTGAAGTGGGAAGAACAAGTGTAATGGAGAGAAGGCAATCGCGATCGGGAGGATACATTTAAAGGATGGATGCCTTCATCAGAGAAAACCGATTCATATCAACACAAGTTGACAATCATGATCATCAGCTGTGTATCTGCTCATGCCATGGCACCACAGAGTTTGTGCGCGTTGAGTGCCCAAACAAAAAAGCGGTGCAGACGTGGCTTCGTGATCATCAGCTGTATATCTGCGCAGGCCATGGCACCGCAAAGTTTGTGCGCGTTGGGTGCCCAAACAAGCAAGTGGAGCAGACGTGGCTTTGTGAGCTGCCGAAAAGCTTCTTTTTTTTTTTTTTCGTAATGGATGAAGAAGCTTGTTGAACGATACCAGAAATGCATCGCCGTGCAGGGGTGGGGACTGTATTGAAAAGTGACGCATGCATTTTTTCTTCATCAGTGAAAATAAAGGTGCAGTATGGGAATTGCGCTTATTTTTGATTTACCCTCGTAATATTAAAATCGAGACATTAGAAAAAACTAACATAATCAAATGGTTGAAGCTGATAGACTTTCAATAAGCCCATAGTGAAATTAATAAAAAAAAATTAATAAAATAATAATTAACTAGAAAGACACATGAAATATTCACGGTTTATTTATTTTAATTTTCTAATGAATCTTCAGTTAATGATTGAATAAGCTCATGGCGAGTTACGTCAGTAAAATATTCGTAGTAATTCACCTATTGCATTGTTAAATATTTGAGCTGAACAACTTTAACAAAATATTGCAATAACAATCATAAATATGAATGCTGGTCGTTATTTTAAGAAGTAAGGGGGTACAAATGAAAACATTTGATATTCACAACTTTTCCATTCCACTGAAACAACCGTTAAACATTTCTATCGTTTCTTTTTTCTTTCTTTCATTTTCTCACTGAAACCAAGTAGTGTCTTTTCCCCCTGTTTCCACGCGATCAAAACGGAATATTCCATTATTTATGAGGTATTCTTTCTTTCTTTCTTTTTTTTTTACTGAAACCAAGTAATGTCTTTTCCCCTTTGTTTCCACGCGATCAAAACGGAATCGTTCATTACGTACTAAGTAAGGGCGAAAGAAGCACAATTATAATAGGATTCAAATATAGACATTTTATAGGCGTAGCTTAGATGTGGCACAAGGCCTATAGTATGGAGTATCTAGTGAGGATCGAACTCACTTTTTAGTCGTAACTGATATAGCAAAGCACGCTTGCTAACCATTGCACCACGTCGAGGTAGCCGAACAGGGTTCAAATATATGAGATATTGTAGTAATCAAATATATTTTTCTATGCTCGATAACTTTTGGGTTTATTTTTTAATAAAAATTCGTTTTTCAGTTAATAAAAAATTCGCTGCATAATAAAACTAAGGATCTAGCCAAAAGAAGTCATCAAAATTTTCCAATTAGGAGATATTTTATGTACTTAAAAACACGACAGATTGCTCATATAAATACATCCTGAAAGTGAAATGTTTAACGACATCAGTTAGCTTAGGTTAAATATTTCGCGAAAACATTGACTTGTATACCCCAACCGTTTGTATATTTATCGTCTGGAAAAAATACGTGATGCTAGAGCATCACGTATTTTTTGCTGGAATTTCCTCGGAAGACAAGTGGAATAGAGAAGACGGAAAATAAGAATCCTCCCGCCGTAGATCATCAATGTAAGGGACAAAGCTTTTACTTGCATTAATTCATATATATATATATATATATATATATATATATATATATATATATATATATAGATAGATAGATAGATATGAAAGTGAAGATTGAAGTCAACACTTAGAGGCGACAAGCTGCTTTATGCTACACTCAATCGTCATTGCGTCTCGCATGAAACAGCCTGTCGCCTCTGAGTGTTGACTTCAGTGTTCACATTTAAATTTGTAGTTACACACACTTTATCCCATAAATATAGCACACCTTAAAACTAAATATCTTTATTTATATATTAGGTTGGTGCAAAAATAATGGCGTTTTCTCATATATATATATATATATATATATATATATATATATATATATTCGAACAGTGACGTTCCATATCACGTGACGTCCGCGTCTCGCGAACGACGCTACTTGCTAACAAACAGTAATTTTAATTTATTTGCAACAAACAGTTATTTCTGATGAAAGATTGAGGACAATTTGAAATATCAAATATATATATAAATACATAAATACTTTCATAAAATAAAACATAATTTTTTTAATTCACAACTTTATATATATATATATATATATATATTATAAGAATAAAAATATTTATATATTTTATTTAATCTTATTAGATAGTCATATTTGAGTAGCCGCTCGAACAATGTATTTATTTATTTTTATCTACCGGCCTGAATATACGAGAAATCCCATTACAGAAAAAAATCCGTTAAATTTGCTGTTTTTGGGATATATTAATAATGAGTCGTCTATGTATTTGAAATATGGAGAACTTGCAGGGAGAATATTTTAGAATGAGTCACTTTCTAAAAATTCTAAAAATAAACAAGCAAGAACGCGGCTGAGAGGAGATCTCATTGGTAAACCTAATTTCTGTCTGCAATGTTGCTTATCAAAAGTAAAATAAATTGCCAAAACTGTTCCTTCCAATATTTTGGAGAAACAAGCAGAAATTTTAAGCATGAGCACAAAAGAGACCTCACAAAAACAACTTAGCTAATGCACTAGTAATACCTAGAAATAAATTCAACCACAGTTTTGATTTTAAAAATGCTACACTCATAAAAAAAGAAAATAATTCACTCAGAAGGAAAATCCTAGAGAGTGCCGCCATTGAATATTATCCAAATATTAATCTACGCCCAGGCTTTTTCCCTATTTCACCTTTCTTAACAGAATTACTACTCTCCCAAACAAACGTACACAACAATATCGTGAAATCAAAAGAAAATGGATGTATTACAGCAGCACAGTAATAATAACAATATCTCCACACGTGACAGTAATTGACGTGATTTTCAGTTAACAGTATGTAAATAGCGTTCTCTAAATTCTTCCAGTTGCTAAGGACATTTTGCTTTTGTTATTATTAGTTACTTTCTTTAAATAAATTCATGATTTAAAGATATACAAAAAAATGTTCTCATGAGTACAGCCCACACCTTACGAAGAGATTTATCTATGTAAAATTTGTGTTTTGTCTTTTTTTTGTTTTGTTTTTTAATTGCTCAGTGGGATATCTCATGATGCCATTTCTGACCTTAGGTCTCTGGTTGGTACCCGGAAAAATGAGTACACACCAGAAATCAAAGCAAATAAAACTAATAATAATAGTTTAACGCTGAATAATTATTTTTATTTTTCTATTGGCCCATCTTATTAATTTTGAGAAATCATAAACGTTTTAGGATATAAAGGCTTCGAACAATTCTCTGTCGAAAAAAGATTTCTTTAGACTATAACTGATTTAAATCTCAACGTAGCTTCCTTTATTGTGTTTATGCAATAACCAAAACAATATTTTTAAATAACATTTTTGCTCGTATCATAAAGACACTTGCGGTGAACCGGGAAGTTTTAGTCGCAAGGAGTTTCAACCCCCACGCCCAAAACAGAACAGCCTCTTCTTCACGAAACTGAACTAGGAACGATCACCTACGGTTCAGCTTCCCGGATTCTGTGAAATAAATCCACTAATTTTGACCAGAACTATTT
>OZ010583.1:128202428-128212428 GCA_963932145.1 Acanthosepion lycidas
ACAAAGCCTTCACCACTATAATCAAATGTTCTGGTGTCTGGTTCTCGGTTCCTAGGAAACGAGCTGCCTGACCCTCATACGTTGTACACGACGGGAGAGTCGAATATATATATATATATATATATATATATATATATATATATATATATATTCAATGTTTAAGAGATATATTTTATACTATAATTCCTTAAATTGTTTCGACCAATATCCTCGACTACTTTCTTTCTCATACATTATTTCGGAATTCTGCCCTTTCTTTCATTAAATTCTTCGTGTTGTTGAAAAATTATTCAAACCCTCCGACTGAAGAATTAGAGAATATATTTTCATCTATTAGGCTTCGTTACTAATACATGTGATTCTCTTGGAAAACTAATTAACATTATGAAAACATTTCTCCATTATTCCCGGCTTTTGAACGACAAACTCGAAAAGCACATAGAATAATGTCAGAGACTCAATGCATACCGCATACCGCATATATCAACATTTCAAGCAATATTTAAATAAGAGAAGGATTTTATTTTGTTCTTTACTAATTCGGCGGTTATTCACATATTTTCAAACCAAACTTTTCATTTGTGCCTTGCTTTTTCGGTAGATCTTATGCTGAAGATGAATCTAAAACGTGTGTGTCTGTGGGTGCATGTATGTTTGTATGTATATTTAGATAGATAGATAGATAGATAGATAGAAGCACCACGAGATAGTGATCAGCTGAATGTGGCATCTCTTCATCGGAAACTGTCAGAGCAGACTGCGTTACCGGAACTGAAAGTGTTTCTAACTGAGCCGCACCTACAAAGTTATACTTTTTTTTTTTAAATCAAAACCTGTCAATATACCACGCCCATTTGGTTGTGGTGCCCCGTATATCTTTATTGGACTGGGTGTCACAATAGGTACATTGAGTTTCGTATATTTGAATATCAACGTCATTTTTTTTTTTTTTTTGGCGCACAGTAATAATAGTAATACAGTGTAACCCTGATATAAGAGAGTTGTCGGGACCGGATAAGACGTCTCTTATATCCGGGTTTCTCTAATATCCGGGTTTTGTCTATTTTGTTTAGGTAAGTATGGCTCTAATTTGGGACCAGATAAAATCTCTCTCATATCCGGGTTTCTCTTGTATCCGGGTCTCTTATATCCGGGTTACACTGTATATAATAATAACAAATCAATATAACAATAATATAAGCACGAGGGACCTGATTTTATTGTTAAAGATGAGGCGAATAGTAGGTGGGCAATGGAGTTGTCGGGATAAAGAACGTATGTAGAAATCTGAGAAAAAGGTGATAGTAAGAGGAACAGAGTGAAAAGGAGACAGAAAGAGAGAGAAGAAATGAAAGGAGACAAATTGTAGTGATCGGGGAAACATCCTCTTGAGAGTCGGTTACACGGAGCAGTGGTTCGCGGGAAGAAGCTGTTTGATTGAATACGGAGGAAAAATAGGTAGGGGTTGCTACAATGTAAGTGATATGGCGGATGCTAGCAAAGTTAGACCCAGTGAAACCAAGGAATATAGTTCGTCCGAGCGCTTTCCGTGCAAGTTGCGATAGAGCAGTGAGAGACTCTCCACATCCCACCTGTAAGAAAGAGGTTGGAGGTAACTAGGTAAGAAACTAAGCAGGATTATAATACGGCAATAAATACAAGGACTACGAGAGAGTGATCAGCTGAATGTGGTATCTCTTACTTCACCAGAGACTGTCAGAGCGGACTGCGTTACCCGAACTGAAAGTATTTCTAACTGAGCCGCACCTACAAGGTTATGCGCTTATTTTAAAATCAAAACCTGTCAACATAGCACGCACATTTGTTTGTGGTGCCTGGTATAGCTTTATTAGACCGGGTGTCATGACAGGATGTTGGGTTTCGTATATTTGAATATCAACGTCAATGTACTTTCTTATTGACATGGTAGACCCTGCAGATTGTAATGTATCCTCTGTCGA
The DNA here is from genome assembly GCA_963932145.1 of Acanthosepion lycidas. Taxonomy (NCBI): domain Eukaryota; kingdom Metazoa; phylum Mollusca; class Cephalopoda; order Sepiida; family Sepiidae; genus Acanthosepion; species Acanthosepion lycidas. The sequence goes on from OZ010583.1 coordinate 128,204,390, forward strand.
TTGATGAATTAATCTACACAACGGCGTTGTTTAAATCAGCACAAATACAAAGGTTTATAGGAACTTGAGGAATACTTACAGTCATACTTTCTCCTGCAGTGAATTTACACCAGTTACAAACCATGCCAAAAGTCAATAAAAAGAAAATTGTATAAAATACAAGACAAAATAAAATATCGGAACATAATTTTTGAGATATAAAAGCTATAAATAGCTGAATTCAAAATATAAAAGAAATTAAAATAACAAAACTGTTTTGTTATTGTTGTGGCGTTATTAGGGCCAGAAATAAAGACACAAGAGAGAAATTAAGTTAAATAAATATATTAACAGAATAAGTAATACAAACATATACAAATGATAGAGTTACAGTAAGAATGTTCGTTCAGACTGAGAAAGCTGAGTAGTGCAAACTACACCCTCCAAAAGGCAGTACCTGCTCCTATTTATAGCTGGGAGAGTCCATGTGTGTGTGGGTAAATTACCATAGCATTTATTCTAAACGTTTACGTTTTGATTTCGTTTTGTTTTTCCTGATTAAAAATTGTCTTATCATTTTTGCCTGTCTAATGGGTAAATATTTAATATGAAACACTCGTTATTTCAAGTGTCGTCAAACTTGGATTTCTTTTCGTATCTATTTTATTCCGATTTCAGTCTATTTATGCTTCTCATCCAACTATCTCATTACACCCCAACAGCACAGTATATAAATATTGCTTGAGGCGTGAAAATGACAATCACCATGATGTGGTGATTCCTATGTCCAGACTGTCTATATCTATAAGCAATCTATTAACAACGATATCGAAAACACTTTCCTCATAAATATATAAACTTATATACATACATATATATATATATATATATATATATATATATATATATATATATATATATATATATAAAGTGAACATTGAAGTCAACACTCAGAGGCGACAGGCTGTTTCATGCTAGACGCAATCGTCAGGCCGCGAATGTTGCATTTTTCCTCGATTATTTATATATATTAGTCAGTGGTGCATTGTGGGTAATCTATTCTGGAGCTTATTTTTGCGGGAGTGGCTTGTTTGTTTATTTATTTATGTGCTTGTTTGGGTTAATTTATTTGTTTTCATTTTGTATTATTTATTCTTTTCGGCTTTTGATGTTTTATTAAAGTAGCAAAAAAAATTGGGGGATTTGCTTAGGTCGCTTATTTAATAGTTAGTCTTGGTCTAGGAAGATAATTAAGGCTATTTATTTGTTCAATGTTTAAACTGCTTACTGTTGTCTATTCTGTTATTTTGGCGGAGGTACAGTTTTTAATTAATTTATTTATTTGGATTTATTATTTTTACTTGTTTTTTGTTATTTATGCTTATTTTTATTAGTTCTAACGGTTATTTTATCGGGGAAGATTTGTTAATTTGTTCATATAATTATTTATTTGATTTAATTTTTAATTTTTTTTATTTATTTACTAATTTTTTATTTTGTATATATTTTATTTACTCTATTTCGATTTTTGAGTGATGTAATAATGTTTTTTATCGTTATATAGTAGTTATTTTAACGTCCATTTTTTGGATTGATCGTTGTAGTCTATTCTAACGGTTATTTTGGCGGGATTGGTTTGTTAAATTGTGTATTATTATTTACTTTATCTATTTATTTGCGTTGATTATTTTTACTAGTTTTTTATGCATTTTATTTTTTATTTTTATTTAATCTATTTCGTCTATTCTAACGGGAGTGGTTTGTTAATTTGTTTATTATTTGTTTAGGTTAAATTATTTTACTTTGTTTATTTGTATTTATTCATTTCAGTTTTCGATTTTTAAATAACGTGGTAAAAATTTGTTTTCATGTATGCATTTTGAGATGAGCTCAGATCGTTTATTTAGTAATTTATTTTGGTCTGGGAAGGTAATAATAGCTATTTTTCCTCCCCAAAAAGTTTGTAGGTTTTTGATTGATTGATGTTTTCCTTATTTTCCATGATATTTTTGGTGTGATTTGTGATTTGTGTTTTGTTTTTAATTTCCCAGATATACTTGGAAAGCATTGTGCTGTTCGCGTATTTACTATTTGTGAAAGATGTTTTGTGTGTATAGTTTCTTTGTTTCCAGGGTCGTTCAGTTACTGCTATGTATACATTTTCTTCATTATCTGGTAATTTTACCATGGTTTAATATATTACGTTGTTTTGTAAGCAATATATCTATATATATATATATATATATATATATATATGGTGCGAAAGATAAGATGTAAGAGGGAATATGGTCGCAGAAATTGTCTGACAGCCATCACTGGGTTCTCCTACTTGTCTGACATCTTGAAAAAATATATAAATATATAATCAGGAGATCACGATAAATTTTACATATAAATTTTTATATATCAAGAACAATACTGGAGAAAAATGTATGACAAAGTGTAAAAAGTTTTAGCGTGATGTGTTTCATGTTTCAGGACTTCATCAGACTAAATTTGTTATACTGGCGCGAACGAGGGATGCTGGAAATTTTAAATTAATATATATATATATATATATATATATATATATATATATATAATTATTTATTTAAAAATATGATTCCAACACGCTACATAAGAGGTCTCATGTTTCAAAACAAGAGCCGAAAACTTCAATATAATTATTTGAATTAAATTGATTTAAAGTAAGCTCTGTTCCATCTTCAAGCGAAATTTTTTTTGGAAATAACTTATTTCAGAAATTTACGTGTTTTAATAGTTTATTCATAATTGAAATCAAAATTTCCATGGTAACAGCCAGGGCGACTTGTCTAAAATAGGTGGGGTGTTTGGTGTTAATAATTTGTATCAGTATAGAGTTACTTTCATAGATGTCAAGTCAGGGTAAGGTGGGAGTGTCTAAATTTAAACAGGAAAAGAAAAATCATTTGGTATACCCCTCCGTTCAACCAAATGGTTAGTATTAAACTAGGACAAAGATTCTTAGCTTTAATTGATAAACACTTCCCCACCAATAGTAGGCTTAGTAATATATTTAATAAGAACACCCTAAAATTGAGTTACAGCTGCACTGAAAATCTAGAAAGTATAATAAAAAAACACAATAATAATATCCTGAACAAACCCCCATGCCTGAATAGTATTAATAAAAACCCTACACTTTAAATCAGACAATAACAGTGAAAAATTGTGTGATTGTAGAAACCCAGAAGACTGCCCATTAGGAAATAAATGCTGCTTCAAATCTGTGGTATACCAATGTACTATCTCATCCACTGAGAGTCCTAATACTAATATGATATACACTGGGTTCACGAAGAATGTATTTAAAGCCAGATGGAGGCAGCATAAGTGCTCTTTCAACAATATAAATAAAAGAAATCAGACTTCTCTATCTAAATATTTTTGGCATCTAAAGGAAATAAACAGGACACCTAAAGTAAAATGGAAAATTATAAATAGGACTAGAACTTGTAAAACTTGGGATGACCCATGCCCTTTGTGCCTCCATGAGAAACTGCATATTATTAAGTTTCTGAATAATAAAAATCTATTAAACAATAGACATGAATTAACGGTTTTTGCCGACATCATCAAATTTATGCACTGAATAATTAGCTAAAAACAAGCTTACAATAAAATAACTTTTATAATCCATAGCCCAAATTAATAGTTTAAATACCCTACAAAAAATGCTAACCCTTTATGAAGTCGTCAAAAAACAAATGTTACGGCAGTTTTTTGTTTTTTTTATATATACACAAATCCCTTTCATAAAGAAATAAAATAAAAAAATAAATAAATCTCCACAGACACGTAAACGAGACTAGTCGAAATTATCTTTTTTAAAACGTTTTAAATTTAGACACTCCCACCTTACTTACCCTGACTTGACATCTATGAAAGTAACTCTATACTGATACAAATGATTAACACCAAACACCCCCACCTATTTTAGACAAGTCGCCCTGGCTGTTACCATGGAAATTTTGATTTCAATTATGAATAAAACACGTAAATTTCTGAAATAAGTTATTAAAAAAAAAATTCGCTTGAAGATGGAACAGAGATTACTTTAACTCAATTTAATTCAAATAATTATATTGAAGTTTTTCGGCTCTTGTTTTGAAAGATGAGACCTAGATGTAGTGTGTTGGAATCATATTTTTAAATAAATAATTATATTTATGCTCTACTTTTGTATCGAGCATTATTTTTTTAAAATAATAACAAAAATACTAACCAGTTCTTTCCTATTTTCTACATATTTTCACACACACACACACACACACACACACACACATACATACATACATATATATATATATATATATATATATATGATCTCACCGATTTCATTCAGATTCTTTTTCTTTGTTTCCATTACTTTTGTTATTAGATATCCCACACTGTGATAATAGAAGATCTGCCAGGAATGGTGAAATGTTGTAAGAGACAGAGTTCAAAATTACTGTATATGACTTTGCGATCAAGGAACACTCTAAAAATTTTCGTCTTAGTGAATTGTTTTCTTCTTTGATCAGAATAGAATCTTATGTTAAATTTGTGTTCAGTCTCGCTTCAGTGAGCAACCAATGCATTTGCTGCATTGTTTTGTAAAATAACCGTTTTGGGTTCATATAACCTTTTATCTAGATTCCTTGACGTTTCTCCTATGTATTTTCTGTGGCAATTTTTACAGGCGATCGAGTAAATTCCTCCTTCAAGTTTTACTTTTTAGTTTAGTATTGATTAAATCTAGTATTGTTTGAGATGTAGTAGTCTAACACTTTCACCCAGCCCCTCAACCTCCGACGTCTTACTCTCTGGACTGATGTGTCTACTCGGTTAATTTAAGGGAATGGCCGTAGGTCCCCTGAGCCTCCGTAGATCATTCGACCGGTCAACTGGTTTATCCTGCTTCCTGCCCACGTTGAGCTTGGTTTGATCCAGAAAGTAGTAGTGATATACATTCATTCACTGTCGACTGAAGATGTAGACACGGCAGGAGAGTCTTTGCTAAGAAATTTAGAATGCAAAAAAAAAAAAAAAAAAACATCTGCAGAAAGCCAGACAAACAACTATTCAATGATTGAATTGCTAATGGCTTTTATATAGCAGAAAAGAATAGTATAGAAAAGAAACCGGTTTCAGAAAAGAAAAATAATAGACAGAGAGAGAGAGAGAGAGGGGCGTAATTAACTTGTTGTTAAATCGTCTCAGAACGATATACGACTCTTGCGACGGAGAGATAAAGATTTCTGTGCGCGGCTTAAAGTTTATAGTTGCATTCCTCCTCGGTAGTAGCAACAGTAGTAGTAATCTTCGTGGTAGCAGAAGCAGTCTTAGATTTTGGAGAAGTAATTCGCTTCTTCTTACGCAGATCAACAAAATATGTTAGCGCACGTTTGGTTCCAATCTCTGACGTCACTTTCAATCTCCGACCTCTTTCCACCCAGCTCGACTATACTCGACGGCAGACAAGCCAACCATTCTGATTATTGTAGTTTGAGCGACGTTTCCATTTCCAGTGGTAGTAATAACAGTAGCAGTAGCAGTCTTAGATGTTGGAGGAGTAATTCGCTTCTTCGTACTTAGATCAACAAAATAAGTTAGCGGGCGTTTGGTTCCAATCTCTGACGTCACATTTAATCTCCGATCTCTCTCCACCCAGCTCGACTGCACTCGACGGCAGACGAGCCAACCACTCTCTCAACAGATTTCTGTGCGCGTTTATATAGATAAACCTAGCTGATCATAAATCGACACTTTGCCATCTCGCGATTATCACGAGTGCCGCTTTCAACCCCAAATCATGTGAATTTCAAAGTTCCTCGTAGCTTTAGTAAGCTCTCTTTCAAATTTTAACCGGTAAAAATTATTTCGATCATTTTCCATTGTCTTCCTAATGGCCCAATTCCAAATAGGCTAGATCAGATTTCCCATCAGTAAACAAAATTGCTCTGATCTAATTTCGCTACCCAGATTCACTCCAATTTCATTAAAAAATGCGTGTGTGTGTATGTGTGTGTGTTTCCCAGACTCTCTCTGTCACAGTAGTAACAAATTTTATGCTGAATTTAGGTAACTTCTGTTCGATCATATATATACTGTTATATATATTAATGATTATATATGTGTGTGTGTGCGTGTGCGTGTGTTTGTGTATTTAGGCAGCAATCCTTCTTTCATTCACATTTCATTGAAAAAGACACACAAGGTGCTTTGATTTAGTTTTTTTATACAATTTCTCATGTTCGAAAATGTAATAGAATCATCTAGATGTAAAAAAAAAAGCCAAAATAATGGAAGCCTCATTAATAAAAGCAAATATACACAACACTCAATAATATCAACTATGAACATGAACACAATATCTTGACCGTGTTTTGAAAATGAAAAAAATTATTGAATACATGCATGCAACAAACTATTTCTTATTTAACAGTCAAAATATTTCAACCTTGAAAATGGCTAAATGTATAGCCGAAAGCGCTCGGAAAAAGAACATTCGGACAGTTTTTATATAATTTATCATCTGAAAAGAAAAAAATATATTAAATCACATGAGAAATTCTATAAAAAACTAAATCAAAGCACATTGTCTGTTTTATTCAATGACATATATATATATATATATATATATATATATATATATATATATATATATATATAGTAAAAATGACCAAGGGAATTCAGAGCAGCTTGAATCCATCCAGCTCTTATCTTAAATAACAACTTAAAAGAGACTGTTTAACCAACACAAGGGCTGGGCAAAATTCATGAATTCATGTTAAAAAAATAAAAAACAAATGAAAACTACAAACAAAATCTCATTTTCTCCATTAAGACATTTATTTCTTTAGTTCACTGCTACGAGCAAGCAGAAATTTTCTTCTCTCCTGATGATGGCCTTGTTGGCTGAAACTAGCCGAGAAATCTAACTGAAATAATAAAAACGAAAGAATATTAATATACCATCCAGTGTGTTTGAAGATTTTAATTTTTTAATAATTTTTATTGTTCAAAACGTATATATATATATATATATATATATATATATATATATATATATATATATATATATATATATATATATATTTGTGAATTTAGGAGCAAATTCTCTTTTAGGCATGTCTGATTGAATAAATTACAGACATTATGTCTGCTAATTTTTAACAAAATCCGTTCATACTCACGAATAACCTTCCGTGTATTGATGTTGAAGTTTGAGAGAAATGTGCTATAGCTGTTTCAATTTCTTTTATTTTCATTCCCCAAGTACTTTCGATATTTTCCAAGATCATCTTCAGAGGTGCAAGTAGTACAAAACTATATGCTGTTCATTAATATAAGTATTTATACAAAGTTGTGCGTTGTTATCCATTATAGTAAATTTTTCATTATGTTTTTAAATGCAAAACGATTGATAATGTGCTGAACGTTCATTAGAACGTGAAAAAAATTATCCATTATGGAATTTTCCTCTCTAGATTATAATGTTATGGCCACGCGCGCATTAAAGAGTGAAAAAACTTCCTTTATAGGCCTTTCAGAGCATTACTGCAGTATTCATAGTTGATTCTGTTCAGTGCCGGCTTTAATATATATATATATATATATATATATATATATATATATATATATATATATATATATATATATACACACACACACACAAATATATATATAGATACAGTAATATATCTATATCTATCTATCTATCTATATATATATATATATATATATATATATATATATATACATATAATATCCGCAGGACGTGAACCTGTGTCCCTCAGTAAAAGGGACCTACCATTAGTCTCGAACGCCTTAGCGAACTTGTCCACGAATAACAGTCAGTCGAGGGAGGTCAACTCTTGGGCCGTCATGCGAAACTCTTTCTGTCATAGAATCTCTTGAAGATTTTCATATTTACACTGTTTTATATCAAAACATAAACAAAGAGAATTTTACAATAGATTTTGTTTTATTAATCCGATAAATATACATATATATGTGTATGTGTGTGTTTGTGTGTGTGTGTTTAAATGGAA
>OZ010583.1:128217428-128219928 GCA_963932145.1 Acanthosepion lycidas
ACATAATAGTCATTCCGTTAAAATGTCATGCCCGATGTTTTGAACCAAGATGGAACTGACATAAGTGACAGAAAGTTACCAAACGGTGTTTATGTTTTGAATCTTTTCTTATGTCTACATTTAGAAAATATCTCATTATGAAGATTCAACAGTTCATCTTGATTTTTATCTTTGATAATAAAATTTTTTTCCGCCAAGCACAGATCACACCGATCGCGGAAGTTATTAGGTGTTTTGGCTCTTGATAGGTATCTCCATTTCAAAAGTGGGGTTAACCCCTTATCCACCAGATCCCAGTAGTGTTTGGATAAGGAAGTTTGACTTCTAAGGCATCTATATCTAAAAGAGTGTCTATGGTTGTATAGACGCTGCTTCCAATTACCGGCGGATATACCTATATATCTTTTTTTCTCGTTTATATTTTCCTCGGGAAAGATAGTTGCCTCGCATATTACATTTTTGTAGTTACATTTACCCCCGATTGGGCAATGATCTTTATTCCTACAATTGCAGGTAGGGTTACTTGATTGAGTCACATTACAATGGTAGTTTCTAAGTATTCTGCAATTATGGGAAGATATGATTTTCTCCATATTTCTAACGCATGAGTAACTAATTTTCAGAGTCTTCCTATTGAAAATTTTACTTAATGGATGTTTACTGTGAAAATGTTTATCAATTTCAGAAAAAAACTTCCTATATCAATATTATATATATATATATATATATATATATATTAGAGATATATAAATGTGTGTGTGTGTGTGTATTTGATTGCATGTGTAGGGAATATTTTGGTTGATGTAAACTGCAGATACATAAATATATAGGAATATATATTCATACTAATTAAATAAATACTCTTGTTCATACAACAGAGAGGCGAAACGTTCTGAAATTCATTGAATATTGGCCAAATTGCCAAACGCTAAAAATCCTTTATTGATCTGGACATGAAGTTTTTAGGACAACTTTGTATACACGCACAGCACGCAATAACAACAACAATAATAATAATAATAACAATAACAATAATAATAAACAAAATGATTGATGTACTTTGTAGCACTTAGAGAAGAGCGTGATTTAAGAAAAGACAAAAAAGACAAAATTTTCAACACTGAAAACGGATGGAGATAATTACATATGCAAATTACTAACGTCACACCGCTGGGGAGGGATAAAAAAAAAAATAACAGGAGAATTCCATGACATTTATACTAAACTAATCAACTGACGGAAAATTTGAAGATGAGCACGACCCCATCGCGTACTCACGTTTAAGTTGCATTCCATTCAAGCTGGTTGCATTCCATTCGCTTGGTCGAGTTGATTATCGGTACGATTGTTTTTTTCTCAAGACAAGTCACATTTGTACAAATATTTGTATACTTTTTATATTTTATACGTGTATACATTTTTTAATGTTTAATCATGCTCAAAAGTTTCCACAGTAACCTTCTGCAAACATTCTACAACACTAATTGTGGCAAACATCTAGCCCCAAGCTATCAAGTCTCTTCGGTATTATAATATATGGAAAGAAATTTCCGGGTAAAGAAAGTCCCACGTCCTTTTTCATTTTTGATTTCTCGTCTCTTTGAGAAAGGACACAGTCGTGTCCGAAAATTCCGATTTTAAAATATTTCCCATCATGATTCCATTTGAACGCAAGGCCTACTAACATACAATATAAAATAAATATAATTTTTGTTGCTTTCTTTACCTCTTAATTTTCTTTCACCCGTCTATTATGTCCACACACACACACACACACACACACACACATATTAATTTATACATATATATATCTAATTATAATATTTAAAAAAAAATATGATTCCTTCGCTACATAAGAGTTCTCACGTTTCAAAAATGAGAGCCGAAACCATTAATATAATTATTAAAATTAAGTTGAATCAAGGTCTTGTGTCTCGTTTTGTCCTCAAGCGAAAATTTAGGAATAAGCTATCTTGTAGTTTGCGCGTGTTTATAAGTATGGTTCATTGCAACAATAATTACTATAGAAACGGCTGGGCCGGCCATCTATAGATAAAATCTGTAGATAAGAATTAACTGTCTGACCACGTAACCAAGATGGCTGGCCCAGCCGTTTCTATAGTAATTAATGTTGCAATGGACCATACTTATAAACACGCGCAAACCACAAGATAGCTTATTCCTAAATTTTCCCTTGAGGATGAAACGGGACCCCAAACCTTGGTTCAACTTAATTTTAATAATTATATTGGTGGTTTCGGCTCTCGTTTTTGAAACATGAGAACTCTTATGTAGCGAAGGAATCATATTTTTTTAAAAATATTATAATATACGCCTACTTCTGTATGGAGCACTGTCTTCTTAAAAATAAAAACAAAAATACTAAGGAACTCCGGATTATGTACCTGACGTGTTCCTTCCTATTTTTCTGCATACTTGCGCGCGCGCACGCACACACACACACACACACACACACACACACATATATATATATATATAT
>OZ010583.1:128224928-128332428 GCA_963932145.1 Acanthosepion lycidas
TTTTGTAAAACAGGATCTCCAGTAACAGAAAATCTGATCTGAATTGTAAAATAAAAAATGCAATAAAAGAAAGACATTTGATTAGAAAATTTTTTAATTGTTTTTATGAATAAGTTATATTACAGACATTATTGTCTCAGGAAAAGTAGTTTTTGCGATGGTTAATGAAACTTTACAAGGATTCTTTTCATTTTTTTTTCATTTTATTTATAATAATTTATAAAGTTTTAAATCTTTTAAAATTCTATATTAATATGTAACGGTTAGGCGATATTGTTATTAAGTAAAAATTATATTTACTAATCATAAATGGAATAGCTTATTGCAATTCAGAAAGTTCCAATATTTTAAAAAGAATTTTGAATTTTTTGTGCACATAAACGTGTCAGTTTTTGTAAATATGGACATCAATACACAACATTACCAGAAAATAAGAGCGATAACTCTAGTAAAGTTAAAATTTATTGGCAATTTTCTAACATTTCCTGAACAAGAGTCTTCGTAATAAGTCTATAAAATCCGTAAAATCCAATAGAATATTAAATTGCTTAGAACATTTTCCTAAGATTACTTGGTAGTTAAAAATTGATATTCTTCAAATAATTTTTAGAAAAAATTCCTAGACATAAGTCTATCGAGATAGTTTTCAATACCTCATAAAAACATCCACCTCCAGATCTTCTCCAAATAAAGTTTCAGAAAAATGCATTATATATATATATATATATATATATATATATATATATATATATATATGCGTGTGTGTAAATTCGATAGGTAAGTAAACTAAGTGAATCCTATAAATATAAAATATTAAAATTGATCCACAAAAAAGTACTCAATATATTATAGAGCATAGAAATGAATTGCATAAAAATGAAGCTCAATTGTACCACATTTTTATGGCCACTTCGCTCCTTGGGATAAATTCCCTGGATTTGTCGACACTAAAATGTTTGATAAAAAAATCTGTTTTCCTTTCTCCTTTTTTCTTCTTTTTTTTCTATGTTTTTTCTATGTTTTTTTTTTTTTTTTTTTTTTTTTTTTTTTAATTTTAAATTAAAAAAAACAAAACAAAACGCTACGATTCACTTTTTTATCAAACATTTTAGTGTTGACAAGGTCCAGGAAATTTATGCCGAGAAAAGAAATGGCCATAAAAATGGGAGACAATTGAGTTTAATTTTTAGGTCATCACTGAATGACGCCAGTCTGCATAATGCTTGAACGCAATCTTCAGGCCATGAGTGTTGTGTGATGGTATTGTGCTAAATGCTAAATGTTATATTTTGAACTAGTCCAAAGGCTATTGAGTAGAAATAATTGTCAGAATGCGGTTGCTTGTAACTATTATATAGTGCTTTTTTGGTTTTTTTTTATTAACTTTAACTCATTATTTATTATTGATTACTCAGAGTATTTTATATTTATTCATTAATTATTTGATCTTTATTATTATTATTATTATTATTATCATTATTATTATTATTAATTTGCTTATTTGTTGTTATGGGTACGTTCGTAGTTTTTTATTTGTTTAGCATTTATTTATTTAATTTATTAATTTATTTATTATTGCAATAAACCGGAAATATTTTACCTTGCTATCTATAAAGTACCACTGATTTGTATATAGAAACAGTCGAGCCACGACCCAACACTGACGACATGAAGACTCTGTTCAGAATGTCACCGCACGGTCTTAAACATAGTGTTTGCATATGCTCTATCCCTGTCATTGAGCGCTTTTACCCTTAGCTATCGTCAGTTATGTACCATGCGTGATACACGCTTAGGCGATCATATATCTTTCGATACATGACTGACAAGGAAGATTATTTTTTCTGCAGTAGGTTACCATTTCTTTCTACGGTTGACACCAGTTGCCATCCAAGGTTATAGAACCAGATCTGTCCTGGCATTTACCCATAGCTTAAGAAGAGGATTCATAGCTCTCCCAAAGGTATTAGCACGTAAGTGAATTTGACTGAATTTGACTGGAATTCGAACTCGGCTCTCCGTTTCCTCAATTCCAATCTCTCCCTCTCTCTCTCTCTCTCTATATATATATATATATATATATATATATGTGTGTGTGTGTGTGTGTGTGTGTGTGTGTGTGTGTGTGTGTCTGTATGGAGAGAGTACGAGAGCGGAAATAGCATCAACACTGTATTTTCACGACTCAATTAATCTTGACGCTATGCCCTGAAAACTGCTTGAGACATGAAACTGACGCGCACCAAGCCATGTTGATTCCTATGTCCACTCTGTCTATATCAACAAACGCACTCTCTTTGATATCGAATACTCTTCCACCATAAATGCAACTTGCGAAACCTACTTTCCAGAAGAATTGTTTTAAGAATAAGATATAAATTTCAACCGTCGGTGGCACTGGCAGCTAAGTCAATGAATACCGAATGTTTCTTTATAAAGAAACGGCTAATATTATCTTCGCCACTATCGATATTGATATATTATACCAAGCTCGTATTTCACGTACAAAAAAAAAAAACTGTCGACCGGGTTATTTCTAGAAGATAACTATATTAAGGGAAGTTGTTTTTTTAAAAAACAAACAAACTATGATCACACCCATTTTATATAGATAAAGCTCTTCGTAATGTGTGAGCTGTACTTGTAAGTACAATTTTTTGTATTCCTTTAAGTAATCCACTACCAGGAATCCTTTCAATGAGTCTATCGGAATCCTTCCCAATCAATTCGAGGGCTCCATCTACAACTGGAATTATTGATGTCCCCATGTACCACATTTTTTAGATTTTTTTACTCGGTATCATCCCATGAATGGCAGTAAAGCTACTAAAATGCAAGAGGTTACAGGGTGTGGAAGGATTAAGATTAAAAAAAAACATTAATAATGAGCGAAAAGAGAAAAGAGTAATCAGAAGGACAGTAGATAGCGACTGACATTGCATTTAAATATTTGCAGATTAAAGACTAGAATTGAGTACAATTCTTTGTATTTCTTTAAGTCATGGACTACCAAGAATCTCTTCAATGAGTCGACCGGAAACGTTTCTAATCAACCTGAGGGCTCCAAATACAAGCGGAATTATTGATGTCCTTATGTACCACATTTTTGAGATTTCCTCGTATTTTGATAGTTTTTTTGAAGATCTTCAAAGATACATTATGTTATATACCCCAGGCTCTTAGGATGAATAAAAACGAATGAAAGTAAAAGTCGAGTATTTTAACACATAATAAAATAACTTTTATTCATTTACTGCCTGAGAACATCAAGGATTAGTTTGAATTTAAAACATGAATTTCACGTGCCTGTCAGCTTGTCCCCATGTTGGATTCAGAAGTGACGTGCCGACTAGGGGCCAAAAGAAGTAACTCAATTATATTTTGAGTTATTGCCGTTTATAGGGGGAGTAAGTTAGCATCCCCCTAACAAATTATTTCTTCTTCTCCTTCCTCCTCCTCACCTCCTCCTCTTCTTCTTCTGATTATTATTATTATTATTATTATTATTATTATTATTATTATTATTATTCGTGCATATTATGTTTCTTGCTTTGTATTCTGCAGAGCCGGGTCCAAACTATGGCCCTATATGAGAATTGTTATTTAATTGATAGCACTTTTCTTAGTATATGGGATGTTCCTAGTAGGGCGATCTTCTGGGCAACTTGTATGTTGATGTTACCTGGGGACGCTATTAGTAAAATTGTCCATTCCTTTTCTCACGAGACCCAGAGTTCCAGTTACTATTGCTACAGTCTCAGTCTTCATTCGCCACATCCTGTTAATCTCGATCTCCAGGTCCTTGTATTTGGACAATTTCTCGATAATTTTTATGTATGTGTTTCTCTCAGATGGTACTGCTATGTCAATAAGCATACACTTCCTGAATTTCTTGTCTTCTTCTTCTTCTTCTTCTTCTTCTTCTTCTTCTTCTTCTTCTTCTTCTTCTTCTTCTTATTATTATTATTATTATTATTATTATTATTATTATTATTACTATTACTACTACTACTTTCTTCGCCATTCCTGCACAGTGCGCATGGACATCCGAATGAGGATCTCCTATAATATTAGGTGTATAATTTTTGTCCATTCATTCATATTTTCCCGCGTACGTACGTCACTCGTTGTATTTTCCGAAGTTGAATCAATGAAGTAAATACATTTTATGTGCATATAAAAACGCAATGTGTGTATATATACCTTATTCGTTCGTACACGCAACCTGTTTTAACAAGAGGAGAATACTCGAATATCCAATCTGCAAAGCCAGAGACAAGATCCTGTTTTATTCAGAACAGTGTTTAACGTTTGATGATCGTCTCTAAAATAATGCTTCATGTTACTTACTTTGTTTCTGGTAGAGGACTCGCTCATTGTATAGGTTCAATCCTTGTTCATTCTAATGTCTCATCTATTACCTGTTAAACAAGATGCAACATTCAGAACATTTTTTTTTTATTTAAATAAGTTTCGAGCCATGATTGCCTGTGTCACGAACAGAGGCGACACATAAAAAAATGATGATTATGAGGAAGAGGAGGAGGAGGATCTGCAATATATGTCTTGTTCTTTACTTTGTTTCTTGATCCGTTGTGCTGCCATATATGAACAAAAAACGAGATAAAACTAATTGGAATGAACAGTGAAAGAGAAAAAAACAAGCAGACATAATGAAAAGAAAGAAAGAAAAGAAAGGAACGAACGAAGGAAGAAAGAAACAATGAAAAAAGAAGGAAAGAAGAAAGAAAGGAAGAAAAGAGGACGAGGATAGGTAAAATGTAGGGTAAAAGAAGAAAATGGAACGAAACACAAAAGAAAGTGGAAATAAAACGAAGAACAAGCGAAAGAAATAATATAGGGTAAAAGCAGAAAAAGAAAGAAAAAGAATAACTGAAGAAAAAAAAAGAAAAGGCAGTAATAAATGAGAATGAGAAAGAAAAAAGAATAACCGATAGACAGTAAGAGAGAATAAAAAGAATGAATTCAGAAAGTGAGGAAGAAGAAAAAAATCACAAAATAAAGGTAAAGAAAAAAATGTAAAGAAGAAAGGAAGAGAAGTGAAGGAAGAAACATATTGAAAGAGAGGAAAGAAAGAAAGAAACATTGAAAGAGAGAAAAGAAAGAATTTACATATTGAAAGAGAAGAAAGAAAGAAAGAAAGAAAGAAAGAAACATCTTGAAAGAGAGAAAAGAAAGAAAGAAATATTGAAAGAGAGGAAAGAAAGAAACATTGAAAGAGGGGAAAGAAAGAAACAAAACATTGAAAGAGAGAAAAGAAAGAAACAATCATACTGAAAGAGAAAAAAGAAAGAAAGAAAACATATTGAAAGAAAGGAAAGAAAGAAAGAATTTACATATTGAAAGTGAGGAAAAAAAGAAACATTGAAAGAGAGAAAAGAAAGAATTTACATATTGAAAGAGAGGAAAGAAAGAAAGAAACATTGAAAGGAAGGAAAGAAACAAACAAAACATATTGAAAGAGAGGAAAGAAAGAAAGAAAGAAACATTGAAAGAGAGGAAAAAAAGAAACAAAACATATTGAAAGAGAAAAATAGAAAGAAACATATTGAAAGAGAGGAAAAAAGAAACAAAACTACTAAAAGAAAAAAAAAGAAAAGAAAAAATATTACGGAAAAGAAGCAAAAGAAGACGAAAGAAACGGGAGCTAAACCTTTTTTAAAATGATAAATGATTTCATTTTTCGAACTTAACCTAAGAAAGAAAAAAATACGATAGCTGAAGGAAAATTGAGAACCTTTTGAGACTTGTCCTACCCCAACCAGTCGCTTTGTTCAATTCATGTTTTAGGGAGTGAAATCCAACTAGCATTCCCCCACCTTTACTCTCTGCCGCCTACCCGACTATTAGAACTTGTTTTCTTTCTTTGCCTACCCTAACAGTTCCCCTTAACGTTATACATACACACACACACACACACACACCCGTAGCAGACGGCTCTTTGATGTCAACCTGTGGATCAGTTACCTGTGAATATCTAGTCACCAGTCCTGACTGCAAAGAGGACCACGTAGCAAGTCGCGACATGAAAGCAACGCACCCAATTGGGTGTTTATAAGTTCGCTTGTCGTCCAACCCCTTCCTCCTATTGATTTTTGTCGCGTTCTTTACGTTTCCTCCTCCTCCTCCTCCTCCTTCCTCTTCTTCTTCCCTCCTCCTTCTGCTCCTCCTCCTCCTGATTTTTAATACTTTTTAACGTCGTCTTCATCACTCTAATCGCTTTTAAACTCCTCCCATTCTTACAATTCCTTCCTTCACCACCCCCTTTCAATTTTTGCACTCCCTTTACGTTTCTGTTTCTCTTCTTTTTCTTTTCTTAAAATTGATCAATTCTTTCTCTTCTTCTTTCTATTGTTTACTTTTTCTTTCTTTTTTCTCGAGTTTCTTTTTAACTCTCTCTTTCTTGTCCTATTTTATCTTCTTCTAAATTTCTTTAAATTTTCTTCTTCTTTTTCTTCCCTTTCGTCTTCTTCTTCTTCTTCATTATCATCTTCTACCAAAAATTTCTGTCTATTCTCTTTTTCTTTTCTTACACATTCTTTTTTTTTTCTTGCCAATTGTCAGCACTAAAAGATCAAACACCAATTTCTAAATATCTTTACAGCTGTGAACTTTAAATAATTACTGGGAAATTAATGTATTTTTCAAGAGAAAAAAAGACAAAATCTCAAAAGGAAAAAATGTAGCTACCTGAAGCAAGGAATACACTCAAATCAAATTATTTCTTCAGCTAGTAGATATGTCGGTTACCCTGCCAGGTCGTTCATGCTAATGTAGATATCCGTTAACCAAATCTGCAGGTGTAGGGCATGTAGAATATATCACACCTGAAAATCATCAGACCACAAAGGTAAAAAAAAATATCTGCTACAATATAAAAATTAAAATTTACTGTTGTCAAAATAAGAGTCATTATTGTGTAAATAATTCGATCGGGTATCTTGATCACTGTTGTTTTGATTATTAGATTTCAGCCAAAGCGTTTTACAGCCTTGAAGTTCTGAGATTAAACATTCTTCTTCTACCTCTTCTTTTATATGCCATCTCCCTTCAGGACGTGAGCAATCATGTCTCTCCACAAGTTACTATCTTTTGTAGCTCCTATTAAGGTTTGTTTTTCACCATTATAACTATTCTGGGACCAGTGCATATGCGTAAAATACTTATAAGAATCTTGTACTTCTGCACCGGTCACGTGATAACGGCCATATTTTGGAGGGAGAAACAAAACAAGAGTTACTGTACACTTGCTGAGAAAGAAGGTGTAGCAGAACTTATATCAACTTTGCTGTCTCACTTTAGAAAAGAGTTTTGACGGGACTTGTATCTACTCACGAATTCTGGCTAGCGGGCTCACAAGGTAGGTTGCAACATATTGGTCGCCTTTGAATTTCCATGTTATTATGGACAATTTTTTTTTGTATTAGCATATGCAACATGAAGCCTTTTTTTTCATTAATTATTTCATGGTGCTTGTAGAGATGGAAATAAATTCACTTTTCCAGCATCAGTCGATTCTGAGAGTTGCCTTAACCAGAAAAAAAATCTTGGAAGCTGTAACAGTGAAATATTTGCTACAACCATCCCTCCCAATCCCTGTACTGGTATTCATTTAAACAAGCATGTTAGGAAGGTCACTCGATGTTTTTTTGTTTTTTTTTACTGTCCCTCTATCTTAAATTCTCCAAACCCTCTTTTCTCATTATGTGCACTAGAAATTTCAACTATTTCTTTCTGGTTCTAAGTATAAGCGGCGTTTTTATTCCATTATTCTTAAAAATTCTCCATTACTCTCATCTCCAGTCCATGGTATTCTCAGCATCCTTCTGGTGAACAGATTTCCGTTGCTTCAAGTTACTTCTTCATCGTTAAAGACATCGTCCAGCATTCACTGCCATCGAGGAGAACTGATATTGCATAACATTTCAGTAATCTTTGTTTCTAACGAATTTTTATGTTTCATAATACTTTGCTTAGCTTTTGAAAGGCATCTTTCTCTACCCGAACGAACCTTCGGATTCCGGTGTCATCTGTTTAATTGATATTCAAATCTTCCGACTTGGTTTATTTTGGCATCCTTGATTCGTAGTTCGCATCTTAGGATGTTCCTCCTTTCTTTCTTCACTAATTATTCGGCAGTGAATGCTGTAAAATTTTCTCACTGATGAAGACGAGACTCGAAGCAACGCAGATGTGGTTCTAAAGAATACTGCAGGGAATACCATGGATGGGGCATATGAGCAACGAAGAAATTTTAAGGGAACAAAAATACACTTAGAATACTTAGAATCAAAAAGAGACAGCTGAAAATTCCAGAATACATAACGAGAAAAGAGAGTTTGGAGAATTAGACACTCACATGACATACTGGTTGCAGGAGGAACATAGATAAGCAATGAGTAACTTACCTAACAACTTTGTATAAATGGATGACAGATCAAAGAGTGAAAGGGATGGAACAAAGCAAACATTTGTTTAACGGCATATCAATTCACTATTTATATTATTCGGACTATTGAACCAACTACCTGAAGAAGGCCGAAACGCTGTAATAAATGCGGCGACAAAGATGAAGACAGTGTCTGAATAATGTAAATAGTGTACATAATAACTCATCTCAGAAATATAGACAGATGTATATCAATTCCTTATGGGTCATTTAATGCCGGCATTTAATTTTCTTTGGAGCTTTGAAGTATTATAAATATGATATGTTATTCCGCTTTCACAGTTGAATACATGGTAGATGATACTCAGCTTTTGTGCGTATACATGTTTGTGTAGACATAATTACTAGAGGCGGTAATATGAGTGTTTTATATTGTTAAAGTTGTATTTTGGAATACCGTTTGATTTCTTTAAGAAATTGTTGGATATTATGTGGATTAATGTCATAAACGAGTTTTTTTTCATGTTGATTGTTTGGTTGATTTTGCTTAGTGGCATATCCCCTCGTATGGGTTATTTAATGCCGAAATCTAAATATTTTTTTAACACAATTGTGTGTCTTGAACTAAATATATTTTGAACGCAATTGTATGCCTTCAACTACAGATAAAATGTATTGTTGGTCATTTTGCTATAAATATGTATTGTTGGTAATTTTACCATAAAAATATATTTATTCTATTATGTTTTTGGTTTGGGGGTTCACAATCTACCCATAGCAAGGGACCCTAATAGGTTCTACCAGCGGAGTTAGAATGGACCTTGGAACAACAACAATTAAGAGGTGGTTCCACTCTCTTCTTCCAATCTCCCGATCTTGCTGCCGGATGTATTTTATCGTCATACTCAGGACTAAAAAAGCAAACATTGCTTAGAATTTATGGCAATTTATGAAGACACATGATCAGCCACGTTCTGAAGAACACTATACAGTTAAGAAATTTTCCGCCGAAATTTGCAGTTAACAAGTTACACATGTGAACCGTTCCTCATGAGTTACGTATTATAAATATATTTAATGGTTACACTATTAATATTCCATAATTATTAATTACAGACTATTACATTAATCTTATTTAATAAATGGTTACGCTGTTAGTCTTCTATATAAATGAAGTGCAGTGTACATGTCTGTCCGTCCGTTTTTCGATCTCGGCGAATCATAAACAACTTCCACTAATTCGCTGAAAAAAGCATAGCATGATGAAAAAAGGCCCCAGACTTAATAAAAATTAAGATTATTTTTCTAAAATATTTTAATCCTTCCTAACACATTCGAAATTATGATTAAATTTCTTTTTTTTTTTTTTTCTTCTTTATGCATCAATAATATTTGACGCCTATTTTCCGGTAAAATAACACATTAATTTGGAAAGTCTTGCAAAAATCAAATAATTGTCGCATTTTAATGAAGCTTTCAAAACTTATTCACAAATGAATGAATTTATTTTTGAAATTTCTAGAATATCTTGGTCATAATATATTTTACATGTTACCCCCTCCCCCACTTACTTAATTTAATGAAATTTCGAGAAATTAAATTCTGTATTCTAAATGTCTTTATTGCTTAAATGCAGGACTCCTTGTCATTTTATTTTTCAAGCTACTTCTGCTTTCCCTAAAATCTGCTCCGAATCGCAAAATAAAAACTACAAGAAAACTATCTAATTATTTGATTAGATGAGCTTTTAATTGATTTTTTAAATAATATATATTAAGGACATTATAGTCTGAGGCAAAAGTTCAATGAATAATGAATTTTTATAATAATAATTTATAAATTTCAAAAATGATTTAAAAATTCCTCCACGTTATTAAGTGAAGACTATATTTACTAAGCGAAAATTGAAAAGCTTAATACAAATCATAACGCTGTTATATATTTTTTTTTTAATTAATTTTTTTTGTGTGTATAAACGTGCCGATTTTGAAAGTATGACTGACCATACACAATATTATTGGAAAATAAGATCGATCATGATATTAAATTTAACGTCAACATTCCTAAAATTAGATTATGGAGAATATTTCTAACATTTTAAGGATTACTGAATACTTAAAAAGTATATATAAAAAAAAAGTTCACTCGTCATTTTCTTAAATTTAATGTTTTAACAGATAAGGTGTCTGTAGAACAATAATAAGTGTCAACACCTCGTAAATCACTCCTCACGGTGTTGACAAGCACTTAATCGCCGCCACTGTTTATTTTAGAAATCCATTTCTCTGTTATTTTCAACTTAAAAGAAATAATATTTCTTTTAAATCAGATTAATTATACTTTAAATCACCTAATATTCCCCCAATTAAGTTTTACAAAAATATATTTTATTTTTTGGAAGATTGTTAGTAAAGAAAAATTCATTGCGATGACATATGGCTAAAAAAGAAAACTAATCAGTTATTTTTAGTCCCCAAAAATGAATCGATTCCAACGAATAGACTTTCTGTTTGAAATGTACTAAAGATTATTTTGCTTTTTGGAAATAGTAAATGTAATCCTTTAGGCTTTCAATTAAAGCTAAAATGACAGCTTCAAGAAATATTTTTCGTATATGAAAATTCATTTAAATTTTAGGTATACCGATTTAATGGAGGTAAATAAAAGTAACAAGTAGAAACTATTGTAGTCACACGCGTTTAAAAATTAAATAAAGGACTCATTTAAAGTTAAATTTAAATATCGAACAGATTAAAAAGTTTAAAAAGCTATTTTATTAAAGGTTTAACTTTAATTTCGCTTTTCATCGCAATTGCAATTGATATCGTCTAATTAAACCCTAATTAAAATTTAAGCGGGACACGGTACATTGCTCATATTTTTTTCTTTTTCTAGCACACATACTGTGACGTATTCGAAATATTACATAATTCAAGTTCCCTTAATTTTTTTAAAAGTGTCTTTATGTGAATGGATCATAAAGAATGGGGATTTTAAAAGAAAATAAAAATTGTGCGCAAAATAAATGTAAACAAACTATGGAGATCGGTTGCATATACGAAGAATGATTATGCCGAATTAAGGTGTTAAACAAAGATAAAATAATTTTATTATTTCTGGACTCATAACTTTTGCGTACATAGGACACTGAAGGTACAAGTTCGAAGGCTCGAAACCCCTCTGCAGGAGCTAGTCTGAAGTCCGGCTTCTAGGCTAGTATTTAAGAAATATGGTTATTCTATTAATCATATTTAATAAATGGTTATTCTGTTAATCATACTTAATAAAGGTTATACCATTAATCTTATTTATTAAATCATTAATTCATTAATCTTATTTACTTAATTACTTTTTATTTCTGATGTAATTATTAAATATCCCATTAAACTTGCGATGATTTAATTCAACAAATATAACTAAAATACAATTATAATAAAATTAATTCGTATACGGTACTTGAGATTTTATCAGAGTAAATCTAATGAAGTTTTTATTTTTATTACTATTATTTACTAAATACGCTATCAGGATTATTTTTTAAACTATTCACATTATTCGGACTATTGTCTTCATCTTTGTCGCCATAAGTAACAATATAATAATGTGTAACAAATGAATGTGAAAACCTAATGGTCTAAATATGTGTAGTGAGTGAATGTGCGTAGGTGTGTACGCGCGCACGTGTCTATATATGTATTGTTCATGCCTTTCTCAAAGGGAACGCGTTCTTTGCGAAGGGTTACATGTTGATGAATAATCGGATAAGGTGAGAAGAGAATGATAAAAAGATATCGCAGAGTATTTATAATCCTGAGAGCGTCACCTAGGAGCAGTTTCGAAAATTCGAAGGATTTAACCCGCCATACGTTCGACATGGCATTCTCTATATTTTTCCAAATATTATATTAATAATTGGTCATTCGAGGAGAATCAGGTATGGTGGAAGGCATGAACCCATCTCTTCTCCCCCAAACTATGATAAATAGTAGGACAGACGAGATCATATAGTCAGATATTGACAGAAAAATGACCCGTACTTTATGTCCAACAGAATATTTTTATTAATACTAACATAAAATGATAAAAAAAAATTGTGACAGCCATAATTTTATTGGCTCTATAAAAATATTATATTAACATATAATAATTCTTAGGGGGATTAGTTTAATATCTAATAACAACAGAAAATTCACCCTCATCTGATATTAATAATAAATTTAATAATAGCTTACCCACTACGTTAAAAATAACAGCATATTTTTAGGCACTTATTATTATTATTAGAAAAATTTCATATGTGTGTCTTTAAATATATTTTTTAAAATTATTATAATAGAGAAAAATGTATGACAAAGTTGAAAAAAAAATTTTCTTGTGACGCGTTTCGTCCTTTAGGAATTCTAAATTTAATTTTTTTTTTAAATTTAGCCAATTTCATTTAAATACTTTTTCCTTCCATTTGTTATTAGATATCGCACACTGTGATAATAGAAGTTTTGTTAGAAATTGTGAAATGTTGTAAGATCCTGGGCGTTCAAGGTACTCTCAAGACATTTTCGACGTAATGAATTGTTTTCTCCTTTGATAGTAGCATTAATAATGTCAAAATTGTGATCGCAAAGTCATCTACGATAAATTTACACCCGGGGTCTTACAAAATTCCACTATTTCTGGCAGAACTTCCATTTATTATCACAGTGTGCAATATCTACTAACAAAATTGATGGAAACCAAGAGAAAAAAATCTAAATGAAATCGGATAGATTAAAAAAAAAAAAAAAATTAATTCCCAGCAATCCTCGTTCGTGCGCATGTGTAGTCGCATCAACCTAACAAATTTAGTCCGATGAAGTCCTGAAGGACGAAACGCATCACAATAATACTTTTTTTCCCGTTTGCCATACATTTTTACCCAATATTGTTCTTGATATATAAATATTACATATCGTTATCTCAGTTATTATAATTGTAAATAGTAACTCTTTGGGGATCAGTTTATTATTTAATAACAACATAAAACTGACCTCCTATTTTATGTCGAGAATCATATATACTAATTAATCCAAGCTGTCAGAAAGAACAACAGATTTTGTTGTTCATATTATCAGAACGGGGTCAAATCATCATCATCATCAGCAGTTCCTCCACTGATTCAATTGTCGGGGTGGGAGCTAAGAGCAAAAGAAAAATACTTTGAGTTTTCCTCCTCGTGGACCCTTTAGGTAGCTTAGGAACGCTCATCTCCTCTCCAAGTTCTTGATCAACAGCCGAAGGCGACGGAATATGTTGTGGGGCGCCTTCGGTCCCTATACTCGGCTGGTTTTGAATTTAGAACTCTAACTCTCTTTCTCATAGGCCCTCGGGTTTTGAATTCAAAACTCTCTTTATCTTAGGCCCTCAGGTTTGAATTTAGAACTCTCTTTCTCTTAGGCCCTCGGGTTTTGAATTTAGAACTATCTTTCTTTTAAGCCCTCGGGTTTTGAACTAACATCTCTCTTTCTCTTAGGCCCTCGGGTTTTGAATTTAGAACTCTCTTTCTCTTAGGCCCTCGGATTTTGAATTAACAGCTCTCTTTCTCTTAGGCCCTGGGGTTTTGAATTCAAAACTCACTTTCTCTTAGGCCCTCGTGTTTTGAATTTAGAACTCTCTTTCTCTTAGGCCCTCCGGTTTTGAATTCGAAACTCTCTTTCTCTTAGGCCCTCGGGTTTTGAATTCGAAACTCTCTTTCTCTTAGGCCCTCGGATTTTGAATTAACAGCTCTCTTTCTCTTAGGCCCTCGGGTTTTGAATTCAAAACTCTCTTTCTCTTAGGCCCTCCTGTTTTGAATTTAGAACTCTCTTTCTCTTAGGCCCCCCGGTTTTGAATACAGTGCTATCTTTCTCTTAGGCCGTCGGGTTTTGAATTAACAGCTCTCTTTCTCTTAGGCCATCGGGCTTTGAATTCAGAACTCTCTTTCTCCTAGTTACCCAAGATACTACTATTTACCAAACCTGGGGAGAATATATGAATCCATACCATTCCCAAGGATATTAGTACATAAGTGAATGTAATGAACTCGAGTGGATTTCGATCTTGGTTCTCCGATACCTCAATCCGAGCCGCTATTTATTACTCTACTGTGCCTTGCGTTTCAAATGACATACTTAAAAAAAAAATCTCCAGTAGAAAGGAGATAACTTTAGTGCGGTAAAAACATTACAAACATTACACCCAAAATAATACTTGGCGTTTTGTACAGTACAGTACAGTACAGGCGCATTTAAGTAAACAATATTCTAATAATGGCTTAAATGACCTATGATTCAACTTACTCAAGTCATGTTCTTAAATAACCTCGTCAGATCTAGATTTTTATAAGGCCGTCATGCATGGCCAAAAATATCTCAATTCCCAACTCTATACAACCGCTTCCGAAGATCAATAGTGAAAAATGGCTTTGATTGATTGAAGCCTGAAGGTCTTGACAAAGATCTTCCCTCTTTGAACATTGTGAACTGGCGCTATAGAATCACAAATAACCAAATGACAGAAACCACATCACTTGAGGACTACTAACATCAGCAACAGCTAAAATGGATATCACTTTAATTCGAAGAGAAAATAATGACATAAGCAAGATGTTGACATTTCACACTACTTCAAATAAAAGCATAGGAAGAAAATCCTCCCATCAATAATGAAAAGAGCGAAAACAGCTACTGGACTTGAAAAAACTGTTTTCTGAAAAACGTTTTAAGAAAAAGATTCTATAAATTTCAAACAAAAAACAGTAATGGCGGCTCGGTCAATGACTACCAAAAGTTTCCTTCGAGGCAAATGACTAATATTATCATTACCATCAGAGGCTATTTATTAGCTTCTTGCCACGACCCAGTCAAAGAAATCACAAAGAATAAGCGTATTCGAAAAGAAAACCCTAGAAGAAAGGAAGCTGATGTTCAACGGTCAGCAGTGCATTGACACCCATAGTCATCTTTTTCTTGTTTTCATATTATGTTTTATATTAGCAGTTGACAACAGTTAATCCCCACTAAGTTGTATTGAAATTAATTATTACAATCATGTCAGCCAGAACACACTTAACACTGCTTGTATCTACTCCACGATTAAATAAACTCATCGCTATGAGCTTTCTTTTTTAATTCGTGCTCATCGAATCTATCGTTTGTAAAATGTCCCAAAGTAAATAAATATGTTGGTAAATATAGGCTTTATACGGAGTTAAAATTCAGTATTTCACTTGATGACATGAGTGAGAGAAATCAGTCAATGAAAAAAGCAACCTATATTTGTCTGTCCTTAAAAACGCATTTCAATATCTGGGAAGTGTTTTGACAGAGAATGGAAAAATGTGACACCAAAATCCGAAGGCGCATTGGAATAGCAAAAGATGCTTTCCAAAAGCTAAGCAAAGTATCAAGAAGCATAAAAATTTCACTAGATATAAAGAAAGGAGTGCTGAACTGTTATGTAATATCAGTTTTAATCTTTGGCAGTGAACGCAGTGCAATCTCCTCACAGATGGAGAATAAACTTGAGACAATAGAAATGTGGTTCTACAGAAGGATGTTGAGAATAGCATTAACTGAAAATGAAAGAAGTTTTAAGGAAAATTGAAACAAAAAGCAAATTTGTACTTTGAATTAGAAATAGTTGAAATTTCTAGGAGACATAATGAGAAAATAGGATGTTTCATTTCAGAGATGAGTAATTGCCAATATACTTATATAGATTTGTATTATTGTTTTCATCTTGGTTGATATAGGTGTTATTATAAACACAACGTTTCAACAAAGTACTCTCTGGTCATCATCAGGAGTCATTTGACTGACAGGTATAGGATATCTACGGATTATGGTGATATTTTGTCTCTTTGTTATCAGTTATTGCTCGTTCCTGTCGAATCGGCGCTTAACTGATTCAGGAATTGAACTCAGGATTACTAGATGACAGTAATATGTATTTAATCAACTCCTATATCCATTACACCAGTTTTTTTTTATGGATGCAGGATTCCTTTCACACCATTTTTTATGGTGTAGAACGCCATGTCAATGGTGCTTGTCCTGATCGTGCCGTTGACATCCCTCATTTGCGTCTCTGTCTTCGGGCAGTGCGTACTTCATTAGTGTCACTGCCTGCGGACAGAGCGCAGCTGAAAAATATTGAGAGGTGTCCGGTCACTGGGAACAGCTCCCCGAGGCAGTACTCCCTCATTGCACTAATGAGGCGTGGTCGATATAAATACCCATTTCCAGCGCAACCGATGGTAGCGGGGACTGGGCAATTTTGGGCTTTGGCCCGGGTGTAAGTGCTCGAGTAAATTCCATCGTGTGAAACGTCAACATCTTGATTATGTCATTATATTCTCTTCGAGTTGCATTCGATATGCCTTTTAGTCGTTACTGCTGTTGAAAGTCATCAAGTGATATTTCTGCTTGCGATTATGTAGGGTCAATCCACGAGTTTTAAAGAAGAATGGTAATCGCTAAGACGCGCATTCTTCATGGAAAGACAATGATTAGTAAGAACTACAAAGGAGAGTTCACGATTGTAGAGAGTCACGATTGCATACGTTCTGAAGGAACAGGACATCTTTAAAAAAATGAAATACGACTCAGATTATCATTCCCTCCATTTAGTGTAGATATTTAGTGTTAAGGAATCAGCCTTCTATCTATAAGTCGAGCAATTTGGAATTAAAATTTGCCTCTTACAGACCAGTAAAGATGTTACCTATTGTTTGCTTCCAAAACTGTAATAAAAGATCTAGGATTCCCATCTTTTTTTTTTTAAATCATTTCACCCCAAGCAAGGCAATAAAGCCACTAAGATGCAAGGTGTTACTGAGTTTTAGAGAATTTGAGAACAATTTACTATTAACGAGAGGAAAGTAAAAGAAGAATTAAAAAGGCAGAAGATAACGATTGACATTGGATTTAAATTTTTGAAGATCAATATTGACTGGGAATCAAAAAGCCGGAAGAGATTTCCACAAGCAAGAAATACGATAAAAGAAACTGTCAGCATATAACTTACGGTTACATCTAAACGTTTCAACTTTAAAATGTTGTGATATTGCAGACAATCTAGTACTGCGCTTAAATTCATAAAGTCTAGGTACCAGAGCGGAAAGTTCATCAGAACAATTATTATTGATAGAAAATACACAAGGAAGTTATATTACGGTAGTGGGAAAGTGACTGAAGTCGAAATGCCAGGTTAGGACTAATAATATTGCAGATTCTGAAGAATCTCTAAATATATATCAGGAGCACCAGACCAAATGTTTAACGGCTTCAGCGCCATGATTTGTCTGTTTTTTTTTTTTTTGTCTGATGGGTTCAGACAAACGATGGAAGAATGGAGATTCGCCAGAAACTAACTAAGAATATTCAAAATATTTTCCAGTAGTATGCAGAGGACAACATAAAGACAGAAGTGAGTTTTCAAAAACAAGGGCCTTAACTCAAGTCATTTGGTGCTTAATGTGTTATTTCTGTTATGTATGTAACTATATAAACACTTTAATATTTTAGCTTATACTACTTCTTTATAGTACTCATTAATGATGATATTTTGCCTTTCTCTGAGGCCCAGCTTCAATTCATTCAACGGTTTTAGTTCCAATTCATTGATGGAGCAGTCAACTAGCAGCTTTTAGGTCCAAGTTTTAAAACCTTGCGCCGTGCAGCGAGTGTTTGCTTATAAAATCCACCTGAGAAGATAACTGATATATCCTTGGGACCGAAATACAAAAATCTTTGTTTTGGGGAGTTAGCACTGCAGCGATAAAAACCGCAAAAAGAAAGGTGCTAACGTGAAAACCGATACATGGTTGGTTGATTAGCAATATTCCGCTTTATTTTAAGGTGAGGAATTTTTTGACTGTGACCTAAGCAACTTACCGAAATATCATAATTCTTTTCAGTTTAGTTCTTTGTATTAATCAAATTCTTTGAACGATAAAAGAAATATACTATAATCGGCTGGTTTTTCTGCTACATATTTCAATGTTTTCGAGAGATGTGTAAATTGATTATTTCTTTTCTTAAGTATATATGACTGCTTTATTTTAAATAATAAACAGTTTGACAGTTTGAAATAATTTTATTCCACCTGTTAATTAGATTATTCGCATTCTAAAATTTTATAAATTTAAATAAATTTGAATAAATTAATTTAATAATTTAAAATTTACAAATTTAAATATGAATTTTACTATTGTATTTTCTCCGCCATACATACACCCTTGTGCAAATTAATTGAAACAACTGCTTTAGTTTCTTTTCTTTTACCATACGGTCAGTTTTAGGCCCGCTTGAGTGACAGGGTGTAATCGACTTCTATTTTTACCGCATATTAAGTCATTTGCAGTGGTGTGCAGTAATATGAATCTATTTTCGGGGTGTATGATGTTTGGCCTTGAAAAATATTGCGTCAGATTTTCATCATGCCCAGACACTATTATCTCGACTGTCAATTAGTTGTCCTACAGACATTGTCAGTGACGGACGTTGCAAAGGAAGCGTACAAATGTTGTAACGTTGCACGAACATATGGGCAAGTCTTACCAGTGAATAATTCAAAGTACTATAGATTGACCCAGAAACTCTCCTGATTTAAATCCAATCGAGAATCTGTTGTCAATCTGCGAGGAACGACTTCGAGGACTGCACATACGAAATACTAACATGTGCACTGGACCATATTTCATTGGAAAAACACGAAAAAATTAAATAATAACGGAATTAGTTGTTTTGTTTCAATTAATTTGCAAAACGGTGTAGATTGCAATTTCCGTCTCTGTTTCTCTTTGTGATTTTTTATTTCATGCACTACAACGTTTAGGTTCTGTTATGGGGTCCACCCCTTTTTCATATAAGTGGACTCTACCAAGTATACCTGGACTGCTGCCGTTAAATACCCAGAGTTACAGTCAGTGAAGGCAGTAGTGGTAGTAGTCGTATGTCAGTCGGTGGTCGGTAGTCGGAGAGTGAGAGAATATAATAACGGAGGTAGTGTGAGGTAACCTCTTGTAGAAGTCAGTTACAAGCACGTAGACTCTAAGGAAGTCCTACTTCGAGACTGTATATATCTATCTGTATTTGATACTAACCACGTTCCTGGACTTACTAACAGTATTACTCTTTGTAAGATTGTGTAAATACATTTTATTTCTTATATTTAATTATTGCATTTGTCATTCCTTGGAGACCGAATTCATCTCGGAATCCACAACAGGTTCGACCTGTATTTCTTTTAAGAAACAGCTTAAAATGAGATACTTTTTGCACTTTTTTAAAGTAAAAGTGGAAAAAGAGATGGATTTATAGCTTTCGTAAGAGTATTTGTGCACAAGCAATCGACTGGGATGCGAACTCGACTCACCGATTTCTACTTCCGAGACGCTAACAGTTGCACTATCTGCACATCCAAAATTAGCACATCGCTACTAAAATGCGCCACCATGGGAGAATCGAACGCACTAACAATAGTTTGCTTGATTAGCTTGCTAACTACGGTTACCAGGTTGCCCCTCCTGGTAATAAGAAATAAGTTTAAGCAAGATATTAAAATTTCAATCAGTAATTTACAAACTCCGTGCTCTCAAAGGCTTTTGTTTGTTTGTCATTTTATCAAATAATAATTGACGGCGGCTATCAGATATCGCAATTAATAAACAAAAAAAATCATTTGACATCAATAGAAGAAATGTAATTAACAAACTATATTTATTTGTTTTTTTTTTTTTTACGGTTTTTTGAAAAAATTCAGGTTGTAAGAATAGTTTGGATATAATAATGATTTACTAGTGTAAGTCTTACTAATTAACCCATAGCTGGGGTGACAGAAAGGTACATTCATTCCTTTCCCAAGGGTATTTTCGCGTAAGTGAATATAACGAACCCGACTGGAATTAGAACTCGACATTCTGATTTCCAGTTCTGAGCTGTTATTCATTACACAACCTGTACATCCAAGCTTACAGCACCTGGTATTCTAAGCGGTTACCCATCTACGTATTGACTGTTGCTTAACTTCGGTGTTAAGAGAATCGGTGTTTCAACGTGGTATATCCGTCTATCGGAGTCAAAGATAGCTGCTCGGATTGAGGAACCGGTGAGCCGAGTACGAATTCAAGTAGAATCCATTACATTCACTTACATGATAATACCCTTGGGGAAGGTATGAATCCTCTTCTTCACAGACACCCCAGCTATGTGTAAATAACAGGGCAGGCTTCTATAGCATTGGATGGCAGAAAGAAATGGCAACCTACTGCGGAAAAAATCTGCCTCGTAAGTCATGTATCGAAAAATGGCACATAACTAACTGATGTCCATCAGCCCTACAACAATGACGACAAAAATAAAAATAAAAATAAAAACATTAAAAGGCTGAATGTAGTAAGCCAAGTTGAACTTCAAGATCCATCAGACGTTAAAATTGAAATTTAAGCTGAAAGTTCCTGTCATTTTTAACGTTTTGACGTAAACTGTAACCGGCTTTATTTTTAACTAAAAATTATTTCTAGTTCATATTTAGTAATAGATTTCACTTTTTGTCTTCTTCTTCTCCTCCTTCAGGACGTGAGCGATTATGCTTCCATAATTTCCTATCTTTTGTAGCTCTTAGTAAACTTTGTCCTTTTGCTACATCTCTTAATCCCTGTTCTGCCAGTCATTTATAAAAGCTCGTTACGTAGGTTATTCACTGCTTTGCTCTGTTCGTCTTGTTTTCCATATGTTCTACGAGTGTTTGAATTTTTGGGCTACTAATACGTAAACAAATTAACCTATTTAAAATATTTTTATTTATATATAGTGTTTTCAACTCCCGAAAAGAAATATTTATATCACGTTCCGTCTACCGCGTGGAATCACCGACATTTTCTCTGTATTCCAACTGTAAGAAGGAAGTTCTACTAAGACAACTTTTTCTCCAATAACTGCTACTTTGTGGAAAAGACACCTTCGTAGATGATTCCCTGAAAACTACAATCTTTACCTCTTCAAGTCATGTATCAATCGTTATCCATCCTCCTTATGATAATCTTCACTTCCCACCATCTACTTTTACATTCATATCATACAATAAATCCAGAAAGCCTTTACCTTTCCGTCCTGGGTATGACGATAAACTACATCCACCTCCTGAGTAAGACGATAAACTACGTCAAACACAAGGCATCTGATCAGGAGGTTTTGAGGAACGTGGTACCACCTCTTAATTGCTGGTGTCCCCAGATCCACCCTGATCCGGGGGTGGTAACACCTGTTAGGGTCCCAGCTATGGGTAAATAGTTAAACCCCAAAATAAGGTCAAATACTATGAAAGTGTAAAAATAAGTTTTAATACCAAAAATACTTTGTAAAAAAAATATTACCAGCAATAAATTTTCGAAGCATAATTATTACCAGCAATACACTTTTTAAGAAAAAAATTACCAGAAATAAAAATCTTGTCGACATTAAATAACCCATTTATGTTGATATGCCGTAATACAAACCAAACCAAGCCAAACTTTTACCTTTAGTGTCTCTGGAACCTTTTATTTGGTGAATAGTAGTGCAAACTTTCAAAGTGATCCTGGTCACGTCACCCATCCTTACACATACACCACCAAATATAAATTCTTCCAGTAAGTCGTAAAGGTCAAGGCAAAAGTCTGCATTCAGATGCTGGACACGATGCTCAAGCCTTAGACTGAGAAGCTGTCCATACGTGTCCCAGCAAAATTTTGCTCTTTCCCACATCATCCACACAACCCACGAATAGCTGTACGAGACCGGAGACCAATCTGCGACCTCACAAAATGAAAAATTCATTGAAGACCGCTATTGTGGACGGGCCCGGGCGAGGTTTACAGAGATCTTTGGCTAGTCATACGTCAAGATCAGAGATTTATGTGTCAAAAGAAAAAATATAGGGGTTAAACTATACCTACTATATACACTATAAATTTCTTTCGCTACATTTTCTGGTGTGCACACAAAAAAGCCGACAAGTTAGTGGAAGTATCCACCAGCATACTGGTTCAAGGACTCAAAGCAATATAAGAGGGGGTTGATTTCAGAAACCTTGAATTTGAGTGGGGTGTCATTCTCCTTAGGATTTCAGTACTTTTTAAACAAATTTTGACAGCGGGCAAAAATAAATATTTTTAACTCGTTTGAAATCTGACCATTTAAGACATCTGATCCCCTACCAGCCGTTCTGAAACTCACGTGTCCGCTGGGTTCTGAAAGAGATGTCAAAAAAATGGAACTAGGACCGTGAAAATTCTTATTCACCTGAAACTATATTCACGCGCACACTGTACATACGTCCTTTTCTCTCTCATATATATATATATATATATATATATATATATATATATATATATATATATATATTCTACATTAGAATAGACTACAACAATCAATCCAACATCTGCAAACTCTGATTGAACGAAAAGAGAAAATAGCTATAATTGCCTTCCCAGACTAAAACAAACTAATAAACAAACGATCAGAACTCATGTCAAAATTTTTGTACTACTTTACTTAAAAATCGACAACCGAAAAGAATAAATAAAAATATACAAAAATAAAAATAAATAAAAAACAATTAAAATAAATTAATCCAAATAAATAATAAAGAAATAAATTAACCACTCCCGCCAATATAACCGTTAGAATAGACTACCCACAATGCATCACTGACCCGCATATATAAATAGTCGAGAAAAAACACATATGGCCCGATGATTGCGTTTAGCATGAAACAATATGTCACCTCTGTTTTGACTTCAATGTTCACTTTTTATATATAGCCTACTTTAAAACTATACACACACACATATATATATATATATATTTGGTTGGATTGATGTTTGATGTGAGTTTGTGACCCTGGGTTTCACGCTTTTGCGATCGTCAGACAAACTGATTCTTTTTTTTTAAATTTTGGGTTTATGTAGATTGCGTGTATTGGTGTTATTGTCGAACAAATAGACAAATTTCCAAGGACTTGTACTTATATCTACTATAAACATTATGCACTACAAAAATTAATTTCTTGAAATTTGATGAAATTAAATAAGTTGGGGTCAACAGACGTAAAAATACTTTTACCAAGATTTCCTTAAAAAGAATTCTATTCATTTGTGAATAAGTCCTGAGATTTTCGTTAAAATCCATTAATTATCTGACTTTTGCAAGATCTTCAAATCAATGTGTTTTTCACCGCAAAAAGGGACCCAAATTAATTGATTTTTTCAAGAATTTTCAAATCAATGTGGTTTCCGCCAAAAATGGTGATCAAATTTCTTATACTAATTTATGGTCACCCGTTTATGTAAGTCCTGAAAATGTCATTAAAATCCAACACTTGTTTGATTTTTACAAGAATTTCTAAATCAAGACGCTAAAATTTCGTATCCTAATCTCCCACCCATTGCTGATGAAAAACAAAACAAGATTTTTAACCAAAGTTTGGAAGTTTCTAAAAAGGTTTAAAAATATGATTTAATAATAAAAAAATCCTTTAGCCTATCCTTTTTAATAACAAAGATTTCGACGATAAAACTTTGTTTTTATTAAATTTGAGGCATTTTTTTCATCATAGTAAGCTCCTTATTTAGCGAATCATTAGGGGTATCTACACAGAAGTAATCAATTTGTATGAAATGGTTGTTGCGAAGAAGACTATTACTGCAACAAAATATGGAAGCTTATTTATCTGCGGATCTGTTTTGTTTTTTTCCTAAAATTAAACCCAAAGTTTCATATCTGTTGGATTAATTTCACTGTTGTTTTCATTGTCAAATGAAAATCCTTCTCCACTCCCACCTCAGTAGACATCCCCTCATGAGCTTGCCTTTGCTATTTGTTTTTATCTCTCAGTTTATTTGCAGAAATCAGCAGTCGCTAACAAATAAACATGTCAGTTAATAGCCATAGCATTAGCGGTGGTGCTACGTTAATGGCTTTAACACCTTACGTGGCCTAGACAATAAGAGTTTCTTACAAACATTTACATAGAGTTGTACAATTGGCACGGCAAACAGATTTTTTTTTTTTTAAATTTCATTTTATATTACTATAGATTAAACACGACATATTCTATAGTCAGGATACTGAAGTTAAAAACAATCAGTTAAGTGACAAACTTTATATTTGTATTATATGTATATATATATATATTTAAAAATATTTTTTGTGGTACAAAACTTTATTCCGGCGTTAAAAACAAGAATATTTTTACATTGGACCATGATGTTATTAAAATAAAATACTAGTCGACCGGTTTCGCCCCCTCTCTTCAGAGCTGTAAACGGGGGAAAAATTATGAACAAGGAGAAAAAAATATATATATATGGGTGACGTGAATGAACGGAAGGGACAGTTGTAACACCTAAAGATGCTAGAGACCCAGAAGAGCAAGCCCAAGCAAACAATCTCTCTGTTTATGAAATGATCCGCTATAGATGACCCGTATGTGTTTCGAACGGTATCACCAATCGAAAAATTTTTATTATAAATTTTAGCAGGCACGTGTTGCTTGATTCTAACATCCAAGCGTTGTGTAGTTCTACCTATGTAGTCGGCACCGCAACTACATTTAAATTGATAAATTACAGAATTGATATGATGAGGAGGTAGAACATCCTTACTCATGGATGGAAGAACAGATCTTGTTTTAAACACAACACGTACATTCGCTGTAAAATAGCATTGATTAGAACTCAATGAAATTTGCTTAGCCAACATTTCGCTATTCCTACCAAAATATGGCACTCGTAAATAAACGGGACATTTTTTAACAAGCACTGGTTTTACTTTATTGAAGTCCGCCAACTTTTGACGAATAACCATTTGAACGATATCATAAGGATAACCGTTACTAGTAAAGATGTTAGTTAAAAACTTAATCTCATCTTTCAAAGTGTCATCTGAGCAAATCCTCAATGCCCTATGGGTCAAAGACTTAATTAAATTAATCTTTTGCTGTTTGGGACAAAAGGAATCCCAACGAGTGTAAAGACCCGTGAAAGTAGACTTCCTATAAACTGTAGTAGTATATAAGGAAGGTGTTCTACGAACTAGAACATCAAGGAAGGGTAAAGTGTTATCCACTTCCTTCTCTACTGTAC
Organism: Acanthosepion lycidas; assembly: GCA_963932145.1. NCBI lineage: Eukaryota > Metazoa > Mollusca > Cephalopoda > Sepiida > Sepiidae > Acanthosepion > Acanthosepion lycidas. The sequence goes on from OZ010583.1 coordinate 128,250,479, forward strand.
ATTTAAGGGCAGGATGAACACTATTTAGTAGGGAGAAAAATTTGTCTACCTCGAATTCATTACGAAACACACAAAAAGTGTCATCAACGTACCGGAAGTAAACAGTGGGCTTAGAGGAATCTGTAAACAAACTCTGTTCATAGAAACCCACAAAAATGTTAGCTAACACAGGACCCAAAGGGGAACCCATAGCAACCCCATCAATCTGTCGATACATAATATTATCGAAACTAAAATCGACAGACATGGTAGCAAATTTCATGAGTTCAATAAAAACATCTTCAGGTATTGTCGGAGGTGTCAAATGACTACGATATAGCAAATCACTGCAAATATCTATAGTCTCCGACAATGGAACGCAAGTGAAGAGGCTGCAGATATCAAAGGAACACATAAATCCATCAGTGGCCTCAAGATTCGTAATAAATTCAGAGAACGAGAAGGAATCTTTAATACAAAAGGAGCTATAATGCTGCAACACTGGTTCCAGCATTATAGCTAGCCACTTAGCGACTTTATGTTGAGAGGACCCAATCATAGATAATATGGGTCTCAACGGAACACCCTTCTTATGAATTTTAGGTAATCCATAAAGACGGGGTCGAATCGAGCCAGACGGTCTCAATTCCTCAGATATTTCAGAAGAGAGAACACCACTTTTTACCCATTTAAGGAGACGCTTCTGAAAACGAATTTCAGAAGTTAACGTGCTATCATGGGTATCAACGTGACCAAGACGCTGAAACTTAGAAGGATCATTAAGTATATGTAACATTTTAGTCACATAATCCTGGCGGTCCATAAGCACAACACCAGAACCCTTATCTGGTCTGGTAATGACCAGAGAGTGATTATTCTTTAGGGACTTAATGATCCTGTGATGCTTCCTACTCCATTTAAATTCAGAGGAGGAAATTGAAGAACTTGCATATGAATGAGCTAAGTCATTCAATTTTGCTCGGAAGTCACTGGATTTATTCACAGAAAGGGGTTGAAGCTTACTAAGCTGAGCATAAAGAACCTCAAATTCCGAAAAAATCTGTTCTCTATTAAGAGAAACAGGCGGAATTTTAAAGTCTAGGCCATGGGCCAAAATAGTAAGCTCTAGCTCAGAAGGACTATATGATGATAAATTAATTACATTAGTCAAATTTGGTTCAACCGCGTAGCCAAATCTTTTGAAAATAAGATGTTTTAATTTGCTATGATAGCAGCACGTTGTCTTCGAACGACAGCGTGCAACTACCTGACCAACATAGCGGGAGAAACGGACCATATCAAAAAACCTCAAAATATTCCTAGTTTCACGCCATATCCTCCTATATTTTCCCATAAGGTCCAAACGCTGAAGAGAGGGGGCCAAACCGGTTGGCTGGTATTTTATTTTAATAACATCATGGTCCAATGTAAAAATATTCTTGTTTTTAACGCCGTAATATATATATATATATATATATATATATATATATATATATATATATGTGTGTGTGTGTGTGTGTGTGTGTATGTGTGTGTGTTTCTGAAAATTCTTGGCCTGAAAACTGCGTTTCAGCATGAAACAGGCTGTGTCTGTGCATGTTGATATCAATGTTCTTTATATATATATGTGTGTGTGTGTGTGAGTGAGAGAGAGAGAGAGAGAGAGAGAGAGAGAGAGAGAGAGAGAGAACGAGAAAGAGAGAGAGAAATATTTGTAAGCTGATACATAGAGATAAGAAATGATTTAGATATGGACAAATTGAAATACACACACACACACCCACACACACATATATATATATATATATATTGATTCCTTTAAAAATTAAAATTGATTCCTTTAAATTGCCTGAGGAAGGTCACGAACCCGGAAACACAAAAAATATAAAGAATAAAATATAATATATATACTAAAACAAATCCACATTATAACCAAAAACTTTTGCGGTTTCTCTCTTTTTAAAATATACATTTTTCTCTCATTGGAATAATTATAATCTTTTCCCTATATATATATATATATATATATATATATATATATATATTTCATTGAATAATATAGACATATTGTGTCTATTTATTTTTATACTGATGCTTTCAAGTTGTCTAATCAGTTACTTTATGTTAAGATGAAATTCATCAAGGAAGGCGTGGTAGTTTTTGTTAACCCAAGTACTTTCGATCTTTTCCGAGGTCATCTTCATGGATGAATTACAAAGAGAAACTTATTATAACTGCGATAAAATAAGTTTGCCTTTGTAATTTTCCACTGAAGATCATTTTGGAAAAAATTGAAAGTACTTCGTTTAACAAAAGCTTTGCTGCCTTCGTCGATGAATTCAAACTTAAAATCAATAAACTGATTCGACAAATGGAAAGGACCAGTGTAGAAATAACTCGACACAATATGTCTATATTATTCAATGAAACATGTATGGATGAAGATATGCTGCCTAAATGTACTAATGTTTTTTTTATCATTTTAAGAATGCATATTTGTAAAAAAAATAAAATAAAATAAAATTCTTTTGAAAACCAGAATATCAAATACAATTTTATTTTTATATTTCAAGAAGTCACGTGGTATATACATATTTTGTCTTGGCTACCGTAGGAGGATCACCTTACTATGAATTTACATAGCAAACTGAACCACATATTAGCTTTTATAAAATGAAATAATTTTTTTTCAATATTCATGATCGGAAGTGCTTAATATATAGCCGAAATTCTCAATCGGGGTCCATATAAACCCTGGATGTCAATATAACATTCCTAGGGTCTAGACAAAATATAGCAAAATGGTGGGGTCCACTGTAATATTCACAGACCAATTTCGCTTCGGAACGGTTGTTACAACTGAAAATTGGAAGTTCTACAGCAATCTACGCCATATTAAAATAGTAAAAATAGAAAGACAGTAGTAAAACTAGCAGGAAACAAGACCAAGTGATGCAAGTTTGCGTCCCTTTTACACTGACGGATGATATGATTGTGGAAAGTTGAATAAAACCTAGGAAGGCTATTTAAAGGAAGGTTTATATGTTTATATATATATATATATATATATATATATATATATATATATATATATATATTTGTATATTTGTGTATTTAGGTAGCAATCCTTCTTTCATGCACATTTCATTGAATACGACAGACAAGGTCCCTTTATTTAGTTTTTTATACAATTTTTTTTTTGATCTAATACTTTTTTTGGGATGATATATTATATAAAAACTGTCCGAATGTTCTTTTTATCCGAGAGCTTTCGGCTATACATTTAGCCATTATCGACGTGGTGTAATGTTTAGCAAGCTTGCCCTGCTAGATCTGTTATTACTGAAAAGTGAGTTCGATCCTCATTAGGTGCCCCCTACGTTCGGCCTTGTGCTACATCTAAGCTACGCTTAGAAAATCATTTTGGGCACGTCGAGGCAGTGTAACGGCTAGCAAGCTTGTCTTGTTAGAACAGTTACGGTTCAGTAGTGAATTTGTTCCTCCCTGGGTTACCCGTACATTCGGCCTTATGCCACATCTAAGCTACGCTTGGAAAATCACTAATAGTTAGCAAGCTTGTCTCGTTAAATTAATTACGATTGAGTAGTGAATTAGATCCTCACTAGGTGCTCCAAACAGTCGTTCTTTTGCCACATCTAAGTTACACTGAGATGTCACATACTTTCGGCCTTGTGCTACATTTACGCTACGCTTAATAGACCCTCATGCCCATCATCGAAATTTACCAAAAATTTCCGAAATTTCACGATGATTGAACGCAAGGTAAACGCTTTTTGGTAAGTATTTGTCAAAGTAAATAGATCAAAATCAAAATTATTTTCTGAATGTTTTGAAAACTGTAATGTCTCATGCTGGTTGTGGCTTTATTTCTTCTTAGGTTTAATTTCTTATTGTCGACGTAAATATGTAATTATCTGATATTATGCTAATCAAGGAAAAAATAAATGCGTTTAAGAAGATACCAATTAACCGAAAATATTCACCGAGAAAAAAAAGACGTGATTTTCGGAGGCGTCTGATTTTAGGACTTTCGTCTTTGCCCGTTTAAGTGTTTTCGGCAGGGTTAGGGCTAAAACTTAAAAGGGTTTACGATACGGGTTCACACTCTATCGAAACCTAACACCAGAAGGGAACTTTTCGAGTTTTACTACGGGAAAACTTGTAAAATTAAAAAAAAAATATTCTTCTTTTATGTGCCATATCCCTTCAGAACATAGGATAACATGGTCCTCCACATCTTCCTGTCCCTTGTAGCTCTTAATAAGTTTTGTCTTTTTCTCATTTCTCTCAAACCCTGTTCTACTATCCATTTACTCAAACACATCAAGTATATTACGCACTGCTTTCCACTGCCCCTCTTTTCCCCAATCTGTCCTGTGAGTATCAGATTTTCGAAGACCTCTTTCCTCATTAAGTGTCTCAAAATTTTTTACTGCTTCTTCCTGTTATTAAGTATAGGTTTCATTTTTGTTTCCATTTTCTCCAAAACCTCATTGTTGCACACATGTTCGGTCCATAGTATCCTCAACATCTTTAGATAGAACCACATTTCTGTTGATTCAAGTCTCTTCTTCATCTTTGAGATTGTCCAGCATTCGCTGCCAAATAGCGAACTTTTTTAAAACTTGAACAACGGATTTTTATTCGCGAGAACAATTATGGCAAAGCAAGTGTATAAAGATTAAAAGAAAAGAACGCCGTGAAGGACCATGATCGCCTCTGTCCTGAAGAGACAAAACACTTAAGGAGAAGACAACAGAGTCAAGAAAGTATGAGTCAAGAAACATATGTTAATCAGATCTATTTCAATGTAGGAGACTGTATAGCGCCGGTATTGTTATGATTGCAACTCGCTTGTTTCAATATGTAAGGTCAATAAAGAATGGAATTACGGTTTGCAATTAGCGTATCTATTATCGGAGCAGGAAGTGGAACTGGCGTAGAGAGTTCAAATTCCGGCATCGACTGCTGTGTTCACTTTCACATAGTCTTGGAAAAGATATAAATTGTCCTTAGCAGCGTAGACTGGGTTTCTTTAGCCTTGGATGGAAACAGGTTTAAGAGTGGAAAAACTGTCGTCCAAACTATGTAGAGAGCAGCAGAAAACTCCAGTATCTTTTCCCAGAAAGCAAGTTTTGGATATCTGATAAATAAATAGAATGTAGAAAAGCCAATATTGCCTAAGTCCTGAACTGAGGTGACATTTTAAAAAAAATGAAGTTATGATGCGTCTTTTATAAGAATGTTTTGAAAGCAACAATTTTCCTAGTTTAGGTAGATTCTCCGCATTCTAACGAGAATCAAGCTAAACCTCAATGTTAACAATTTTTTTTATATATATGGTGACAGTTTTCCTTAAAGTTCGTATTTTTCTGATTTCATATGAACAATGGAAATTTTCAACACATTTCCGGTTAATTTTCACAAAGTTTAATTCTGTTACTAGAATTTCTTTGCAACACGTTGGCGTGTATTGAAATCCTCACAGTATTTAGTATTGCAGAAACCCTCGCTAACATTTTTGTCAAGATTTATAAACTCTATGTTTCGTTCAATTTTGCAAACCAATTTATGAAATTTTAATAAGCTGATTTGTTTGGGAAAATATTTGACAAAAATCCTACTTCGAAGTTTGATAATTTCTTTAATAATTTTATTTGATAGGACATCATGATAAACAATATTCTTTAAGAAAATTTCTTTTTTTCCTTTTTAACAGCCAAGAATAAATTCTTATTCTTGAGCATGCAATATACAACTGGTCAACATTTCTTTCTGTAGCCACATTCCAACTTTTTGAAGTGTTTGGTCTAGTTTATCGTTCTCGCAAACGAAGTGCGAACTCGAAACTGCATTCTTGTATATAAAAAATTAAATAAAAGATATGCAAAGAACAATATTGCATTTTTATTAAATAAGTATTTGTTATTTTAATCATTAAATTGTTTTTAAAGTAGTGTGAGTATTTTGTATGTTAAATAATAAAACTTTTAATTTTTCCAAAAACATTAATGAAAATTTATTGTACTGATCTATGCACCCTATTAACCCTAGAACACTAACCATCAATTAAAGTTACGCCACTACTAACAATGGGTATATCATACCCGATTTTGAAAATATCAAAAAACATATTAAATATAAATCTTTATTTGAAATATTTTACATGCAGGCACTTCTAACTTTGTACTTTGAGTTAACATTAATAGAAACTAAAAAAAACATTATTTAGGTAAGAAAATCACGTACTGAAAATTGTAATTAAAAATAGGAAAATTTGTGCCGGCTTCTATATACCCATGGTTATTTTTCTAGGGTTAAAACCAAACTGTACTTTGTACCCCCTTACCCGTTTGCAGTTCTCCCCAAAATTTGGTTTCGATCGGTCAATGTATGGTTATTTTAGTGGCTGTGATGGACCGGACTGGCCGCCGGACGGACTAATAGAAAGTCACAGAGTTTTATATGTAGATATTTTGATGATTTTTTCTGAAAATTCATATTTTCTTGATTTCGAATTTAAGTTTAATTTTCCAACATCTTTCAGTGAAATCTTTGCTTCCCAAAATTATAATTTATAATTATAGTTTTGATATATGGAAAAAGGGATAGCGTTAGTTTAAACTGGCGACAGGTCGTTATGGCTTTTGGACAGCCCGACGTTATCAGATGAGACAGGACAGTCGGTTGAGTTATTGGATCCTATATAAAGAAAAGATGTTACATCTACAGTTGACAGTAATCAAATGCCAGACAAAGTAGGACAATCATCAACAAAACAAGAATGATACAGAATAATGATCATAAATCATGCAATTGACGAACATGGCACTTGTATGAATATGAGGTTAAAAGTTCAGCTTTTCAGATGTCTGGTATAAATAAATGAAACGATGTCTTTGGCACTGTTTAGATTTGATTTCCGTTACAAATCTGTCGCTGTACCAAGTGTATTGGCAAATCAATCCTAATAAATTGAAACGGAACCTTCCAACAGTATCATCTTCACCATCTAATCAAAGGCCGTTTTATTTAAAACGTCAAATAAACTGCAGCCAATATGGACGTGACGCTGGCGTCTTTTAAACGTTTTCGATATTTTATTATATTTTTTTTACCGCCCCTTTTTATTTTGTAAACAAAAATTAGATAGATTCCACTCGTTCTGTTATGAAAACGGTGCTTCTTTCACACAACCTGCTGTCTTCAGTATTTTCTCTATTCGCTTTAATGAATTTGGAGGATATTTTGTCTGCAATTTTTCTCTTGCTACCTTCTTAATCTTTCTTTCTTTCGTTAATTCATTCTTTCTTTCTTGCTTTATTTCTCTCTCTCTCTCATTCATTTATCATTGGTCTTCTATTTTTCATAACGAGCTTCCCGTCTTTCTTTTTTTTTTCTTTCTTCCTTCCTTCCTTTTTATTTTCTTTCTCTTCTATTTCTCATATCGAGCCTCCTGTTCTTTCTTTCATTCTTTCATTCTTTATTTTTTGCTTTCTTGCTTCCATTTATTTATGTTTTTTCTATTTTTCATACCAAGCTTTTTTTCTTTTCCCTTTTCATAATTTATTCTTTTCTTTCTTCTTTCTATATTTTCTTTCTTTCATCTTTTTTCTTCTTTTTATATTGAACCTTCTTTCTTTCTTTTTACTTACCATAATTTATCTTTTCTTCTTTCTACAGATTTCATTTTTTCATTGTTTTACCCCTGCCTTTTTATATCGTCCTTTTCCTCTTTCTTTTTTTTTTTTTTGCTTTCTTGTTGCTTTCCATAATTTATCCTTTTTTTTTCTTCTTTCTCTTTTTTATTTTTCCTTCCTATCTTTGCTTCTTTATTTCTTTATTAATTCATCAAGTTATTTATTTTTTCTAATCCTTTCCTTCTATCTTTTTCTAACAAGCCTTCTTTCTGCCTTCTTTTCTTTTTTTTTAAGCATTCAACCCCAAGCAAGGCGGGAAGCCACTAGCACGCAAAGGGTTTCAGAGTAGCAGCGAGAACAAAGAGGAGTGATAGTGGAAAGGATGAAGAGACGGTTAGGGGATAAATCAGGGCATCTGGAGACGTCGATTGACGTCACATTTGAATAGTTGGAGATTATAGCTATCAGGGAAACAAGAAATGGGGAGGGAGTTCCACAGGCGAGATGTGCGGGGCATGAAGCTATTGGAGTAGAAGAAACGGCTACATTTAACAGTTTCGACAGTGAAAAGGTGAGAGCGAGATAACAGCCTAGTTGAATGCTTAAATTAACGAAATCTGGGAACCAGCGAAGGCATCTCATCGGATCGGTTACCGTGAAAGTATTTGTAAAAAAGACAGAGGGAGGTAACAGCACGTCTGTGAGAGAGAGGCTGCAGACGAGATGTCAGATCAGGGCCATTTACATTGCATATCCGTCTTTGGATTTTATCAAGGACCTTGAGACAATTAGAAGGGGCTCCAGATCATATATGGCAGCAATACTCCATGCAAGGGCGAATGGTTGATTTGTAGATTTGAAGGATCAGCTCCGGTGAGAAAAATTTCCTGGCGGGGCATAGGGAGCCAACTTTCCTTGCGGTGGACGAAGCAATTGACTCAATGTATTCATTCCATCTCAGGTCAGCGGACAATGTAAGACCGAGCAGTCGCAAATAGGTGCTCTGATGGAGTTGAGCGTCAGACATTCTAATAGGAGGCAGGGATGGTTCTCTCTGGTGAGTAATAGAGAGTAGTTTTGTTTTTGAAGCATTAAAGTTAACCAGCCAATACCTGCCCCAGTCCACAACGGATTGGAGGTTCTTTTCAATTCCATAATTTATTTTCTTTTTTCTTTCGCTCCATTATTTTTTCATTCATTCCGTTATCGACCATTCAATTTTGAATTTGTTCTTTGAGTTAAAAATGTTATTTTTTGTAACCAATTTGAAAACAACCATCCTATTTATGCTCGTAAAATCTGTCTCTACTGATTATATTTTCAGTCTTTCTTTTACGCTTCCCATTCTCTCTCGACAAATATCATTTTACTTCTTTTTTTCTCTTCATCTTCTTTCTTTTTAAACACATTTCTTCGTATTCTTTTTCATTGACTTTCATTTCTTTCTCTCTGTCCATATCTCACTTATTTTTTATTTTTCTAACTTCTCCCCTTTCAAATAAACTACATTTATCTTTCTATTTCTTTTTGATTGACACTTCACTTTCTTTCCATGTATAACTTTTCTTTCTCTCATTTCCGGACAGAATTTCTCTAGATTTAACCCATAAAATTTCCTATATATATATATATATATATATATATATATATATATTAAGACATTTTTGAATGTTTATGCATTCTTTTTATAGATACAAATATTTAAGTAAATGCTCTGTTTATATAATAACGTGCTATACCAGTTTAGTTACGAAGCTACATGACGGTCGGAGGACGCATATTCTCTATGAAATTTTCTCGGGCATTCAGGCCGGTAAATGTCGTTAATACTGTTTATTATAAAAAGAGCATTTACTTAAATATTTGAATTTATAAAAGGAACTTATAAGAATAAAAAATGTCTTAAAATAATTGTCGGACTTTGTCCATTATATATACATATATAATTTTCTGTCAGTCGATTCCATGTCTTGTTTTGTTTCCTGGGTGGCGGAATTCTTTCTTGCCACGGTAGGAATCCTGACTGGATCTCTATCTGTGGAAACGTCTGACAATTTACCTAAAAGATTGAATAAGGCGATAGAAGATAAAACTATCTAAAGCATGAATTGAAAATGTTGAGTCCAAATCATAGATAAATGCTAATACAGCAGACTCTCTTCCAGCTTTGTTGGTACGGTCTTGGGAAATACGTCTTTCAAGAGAATGAGGTAAAGTGAAATCTATTTTACCACAAACCCAGTGACATAAATAAAATTTGAATTCTCGCCGTAGTCACCAGAACAACAGAAACTTCTAAATTTTCTATTGTTCTATTATGTGACGTGTTTCTTCAGGACGGGGGCGATCGTGGTCCTTCACGACTTCCTCTTTGTCTTGTTTCTACCATCCACTCATTAATTAGACTGTTTTCCCCTGCCTCATTTGACCTCAATATGTCCTCTGAGTGTTAAATTCACCAGGCCTTCTTTCTTATTATGTCCCAGAGAAATTTCATCTGTCTATTTCTGATTGTAAGAGTCAGTCTCCTTGTTGCTCCTGTTTTTCTTAACACTTTCTAGACTTACGACCATATCACGTTGAAACACCGATTCTCTGAAGTTAAGCAAGGTTAAGCTGGTTACTACCAAAACGAGTGACCCCTTGGGAATAAGAAGTGCTGTAAATTTGGATGCGCCGGTGGCGGAATGAATAACGGTTCGGTATTGGAAATCAGATTATCAACTGCAATTTTCAAACGGGTTCGTTATATTCACTTACGTACAAATATCCTGGGAATATATTGAATTTACTTCTTCTCTTCCCATCAATGGGTCAAATAGTAGGACTTGTATTTATTAGTATCTCCAAAATGTTCTTACTATCTAAAAATATCTAAAATATTTCAATATCTTATAAAAGGTTGATAAGCCGTAAAAAAACAAATAAAAAGTAAATCTTAAGAATTTATAGCTACTCGCATGTTCTGTCCATGATAGTCTTAAAATTCATCAATAGAACCATACCACTGCCACTGCAATCCTCATTTTCATCTCCCATGAGATTGTTGAATATTCCCTGCCATTTAAGAGGTTAGATATTTAAATTTCAGATCAGCATTATTTTCCTATCTAGTAATATTTTGCTAAATTTCTAAAAGACATTTTTTTTATTCCAATATACCTTTGGATGAAGTGATTAAAGACTTAAAATACTTAAATTGTTCGTGGCAAACTGGGAGTTCATCCGATAAATACAGCTTACAATTCTTAATAACATTTTTAATTTAGTTTCTGATCTTAACAATTTCTCTGTCCTGTGGCCACATGAAGTATTGCTGCACAGGGTAGGTTTAAATATCATTATCATAGTCCAAGAATTAATATTTGCAAAGCAAGAATTGTACGGAATCATTAACGATCGGAATAACACAGATAAATTCAAAAGATACATTTGAGTAGGTTATTATATATATATATATATATATATATATATATATATATATATATATATATATATATATATATATATATATATATATAATTAAAATCTTCAGACACACTGGGTTGTAGATTAATATTCTTTCGTTTTTTTTTTATTATTCTTTCATTTTTACATATATATATATATATATATATATATATATATATATATATATATATATATATATATATATATATATTATAAACGATTTTCATGAATATATAGTATATATTACATACAATATATGTACTATATATATAATATATATATGTTTATATATACATTATATATATGTATATATATTATAATATATATTCATAATATAATATATTATTTATATAATATATATATTCATAATATATATATATTGATTATATAATATGTATTCATAATATATATTATATAATATGTATTCATAATATATATATTATTTATATAATATGCTTTCATAATATATATTATTTATATTATGTGTATTCATAACATATATATATAATATATTCATAATAATAATATAATAATAATTCATAATAATAATACTAATTCATATTATATATATATATAATATATATTCATTATATATAATATATATTCATAATATATATCCATAAAATGTATATCTTATAATATATATTCATTATATAATATATATTCATAATATATATTATATATAATATATATTCATAATATATATATATTATATAATGTATATATATAAATCATATATATAATATATATTCTATATAATATATATTATATTCAAGGTATTGATAGTTTATGTTTCATTAAGTCTTGTTAGCGATGTGATTTTGCCATTAATCATATTAACATTTCTAATTAATTCTTTGTTTACTTTATTTCTTTACGATATAAAATATATGCTTCACATTCTACTATATATATATATATATATATATATATATATATATATATATTATACACACACACACACATATATATATATATTTATTTATACACACACACACACACATATATAATACCTATTCACTTAAATCAGTTGAGTGACAGCGTATAATCTCGACTCCGTTTTTTTTTTTGCTGTATAGCCTGTAGCTCTATATTTGTGGGGAACGAAATCTTTTTTCAGTAATTATTTTCCACTCTACAGTCCCTTTCGCCACAGACAAAACGCCGCAAGCCTTTCGCTGCTCTATTGCCTTTTTTTATGAAATGTGCAAAGACATACTACTTTGCATAGTCCCAACATTTCTAACCTACACAGCTAAGACTTGCTGAAGCACGTCCATTGTAGGGAACCACCCTCATTCCTTTCATATTCCATTGATGAGATGTAAGTTCCATTTCAGCAGCTTTTTCCCAGAAACCACTGCATTGTGGCTCCAACTCCCAAGTGTATGCTTCCCCGATCACTACAATCTTAACCTGTTCGTCTAGGGTTACTCATTGTTTACTCCACATATCCCTATAAACTGTCTCTTACTCTGAAACCTTCTAACTTAAGTGGCTCTTGGGCCCTGATCAGTATGAACATCATTGTAAAAAATATTCTCAGCAGACGCCTTCTCTTTATCTTTGTAGCGAACCAACGACATTGTCTTCGTATTCCATTTGTTAGATGTACGTTCTACTCGAAGAGCTCCTTCTCGTGAACTGCAGATTTGGGGAATCTACTTCCAAGAGGATGCTTTCCCGATCACCATAATTTTAACCAATTCAAGTCTAGAGTTAACCGTTATCTTTCCCACATAAACTTACTCTGTAACCCTCTACTTCGAGCGAATCTTGGGCATTGTACAAGGTGAACATCATTTTAAAATTGCTTTATGCAGAATTGATATATTAGTTTTTGGCATTTGCTAAGAATTTAGAGCCATTTTACAACCAGTAGTGAAAAATTCTACAACGCAACAAACCTCAGATAAAGTACTATACCTGCTTCATTACACAAAAGCATTAAGATGTTTCAACAGGAAGAGCTATTCGAGATATTAGAAAAGATTGATTTACACGGATAATTTGTGTAAATACTATTGGAAACAAATAACCACCATGCTGATAAAAGAAAGAGTTCAATGAATACATAAAATTAGAAATAGAACGAAAACGGGGATGCGCTTTCTCACCGGTTTTATTTAACCTGAAGAGCTAGAAGACTTGCCTGAATATATTTACTGGTGAACGCAATATGGATAAAATAAAACGCGCAGATGACAACCAGTTGATGGCAGTCTCGGAAAGAAAAGTGAAACAATGAACTGATAATGTCGTACATTAAACAATTATTAAGAAACCGGAAAATTTCGTAAGAAACAAAGAAAAATGTTCATTATTTACATTATTCGGACTATTGTCGTCATCTTTGTCCCCATATTTATTACAACGTTTCGGCCGTTGTACGCTCCGGCCTTCTTCATTTGGTTGGAATGTCGAACTTAACCCTTTATTTCCAACCACCCGAAGAAGGCCGGAGCTTACAACGGCCGCAACGATCTGATAAATATGGCGACAAAGATGAGGACAATAGTCCGAATAATGTAAATAATGTACATAATACCTCATTTCAGAAATATAGGCGGATACTGAAAGAAAATGTTATGTAATATCAATCTTCCTATGGAGCAGTGAATTCTGTACAATTTCTTCACAGATGAACAGGAAACCGGTTCTACAGAAGGATTCTAAAACTATGATTTCAGACAGAACATGTAAGCAAAGGGGAAGTCTTAACGAAAATGGAAAGAAAAAGGACACTTATACTCAGAACCAGAAAAAGGCCGCTGAAATTTCTTGGATACATAATGAGGAAAGAGGGCTTGAGGAATATGGTACTCACAGGACATATCGAAGGTAAAAAGGGAGGCAGCGGGTTACTTACATCATAAACTTGTGTGAATGGATGGCAGAAAGAAAATTTGGTAAGATCGCCAAAAAATGTTACTATGAGCCGAAGGGCGTAGGAAGTTGTGGATAGCCATTATCGTGCACGTGGTCAAATTGTTAGAACGTTCAAATTCTGACTATGAGACCCAGGTTCGAGTCTCACCACTGTCGGTTTGTCAGGAAGGAGACTTCCTGATGTTATTGGACTGCAGCGTGCGACGCCTTGGAAAATGCCTGAAAAAACATACCACGGGTTGACCCACGTGAGTAAAACCCTTGAGAGTGAAATTGGGTAGACGAAACCCGTCGATGGCTGTGCTAGCACGAAGTCACTACTCATCGTGACCGAGGGCCCAAGCGTGCTGGACTTGTTCAAATTTTTGATCACGCTAGATAACACGCTGTTAAGGTCTGCTCAGCATATTTGGGCTCTATGGATGTTAAATAAACACAGATGTGCCTTAAAAAGCGTCTGCAACAGGGATTGGCTCGTCGCCTTAGTAGACGGATATCCTCGTATACGAGTGGCCAGTTATCCTTACCCGGAGGAACATGGCACATATTTTTTATTAGCATTTATCGGTCACGCTTGGATAGGATATTTTTTATGAGAGATCGGCATTTGCCCATTCCCTCTCTACGCCACAGATTTAATCACCGGAAAGGGAAAGGCCAATACAGCCTGGTACAGAAGTCGTCACGCGAGTTGCCAGAACGAGACATAACATCGAAGTGCCTTAGTGACTCCGGAATTGAATTCGAGGTTTTCCTTCTCCTAGTCTGTTTGACAACCATGACTACAGAACCTAGATGGCCCTATTATTTACCAATAGTTGGAGGTTTTTAATTCAGGTTCTTTCCTACTAGACTGATTGCCACCTAAGGCTATAGAACCTAGTCTATACTGTCAGGTAGATTCGTACCTTTCTCAAGAGTATTAGCAAGTGTAAGTGAATGTCATGAACTTGACTGGAATTCGAACTCACCACTCCACATTCCAACCCGCAATCCTTTATTCTACCGTGCCTCCATAAAACATAGAAGAACAAATAGAAAAGAGCGTGAAGAATAACTATTAACTGTGCGATACATAGAATTCGTTGTTATCAGCAGAAGTGGCTGTTACAGGTGTCCAAAGTGTTTGTAAGTTAGTTGCCTTTCGCTAATACGCGCGAATGTTCAACTTTTTCACCAGCAATGACTTCATTAGTCGGAAACTTGTTTGAAGCATGCGGTGTATGATACTGCAATGTTCCACCTTCTGCTATATTTGAAGCCAAATTTAATTTTTTTTTTTTTTTTTTTGTTCAGTATTCCGTCGAATTTTATCAACTTTCTTTTACCGTTTTCTTACGGAGCCCTATCACACAAACCATTACACATCCACCAACAGATGTGAGTCTTCATCCTAATTCTTGGTATCTTTCTGGTAACAAATTTTTTTCATTTACTAAGCTTAAGATAGTTTGTTGCAAATAAGAGGCACCAAGTTACGATCTAGCTCACTACTCAGTAGTCATGGTCAGCGATACTAGCTCGTTAACCATTAACTCCACGCCGAGACGCCCAAATATTTAATACAGTTATCTTAGCTTGGCGGAAATCTGATATTATGAAGCATCAACTAGAAGCATCACCTCACTACTCTATAGAAACGGTCAACCAAACGATATCACTATTATTGCACCTTTCTTTTATCAATTGATTGTCAGGCATACTTGCTCACCTTAAGAATGAAGTTTGACTTTCATCACAAGATATCACACCTGCCTATGCTATGTATTACCCTATAGTCATTATTCCCAAACTTTTTATTTCTCGGCCTCATTTTCGGAATGAAGATTTTCTCGCTCCTCGCAAAATTTTATGTGATAAAAACGTACATTAAAAAATTAAAAAAAAAAATGACTACTTGTGCGTTAAATATAATATATAACACAAATAGAGGGAGATAACTGTGTATTTAAAGTCAGAACTTTATCATTGATAACTTTCTCCTCCAATTTGCGGACCGTAATTAATACATTCTTAACCCTTTGAGGCCTTGACCACCGCTTTACCGATGGTAGAGAAAAATAACGTAATGCCCAGCCACCAGTCGAACAGTGATAGAGAAAAATGACTCAATGCTCATCCATTGGTTGAAAGGTGGGTAAACACTTATAACTATTTTTATATCTACCGTGGAACATTGCATCCAAATTATTTGCGAATTTTGACTCAGGAGCTCAGACAGAAGGGTTAAAATTGTTGAGGAACGCGGGGATCAAACGGTTAATACCTGATATAATGCAAAAATATCACAATGGTAAAATCTGTCAATAACTATTTATAGCTATTTATACTGGGACTCATGCATGCAATTACAAGTAATCCATAATATTTAAAATTCTGAAATCATATTTATTTCTTGCATATGATTTTTTTTTTAATTGTCTTTCAATTATTCCGCCTCATCTGCTATCCTCTCCCGCTGCATCTATGAGGCACGTGGCTCTGTTTAGGAATCACTGACTTATATGAATAAGTACAATTCACTGGCATCGTTTCGGGTGTATGTGGTCTTTTTAAAACGCAATAAAAATGTCCCAACCCAAACAATGCCATGACTGATATATTAGCGACGGAGCGTGAAATGGTTTCAAGATTGAAATTAAACGCTAGATTTAGTGAATGTTGGCTCCGTTTTGTAGTAAAGTCGGAAGAGCCTATGAGGAAGTAAGAACTTTCTGCCGATAGAAATCACATTTTTCTCGTAGAGCTTTTTATGTTATTCATATAGTTTTAAAAAATACTGTTTATATTTTGTTTGTGTAAACTGGACTTTAGCTGCCTATTCCAGTGGCAGATGGATCGAAATTGCGCAATTTGATGTACTACCCAGAATAAAGCTCAAATGATTCCATGAGAAACCATTTTTTGTTCTTGCAACAGATTTCCCATGGTTCCTATGGTCGCTTTCTCTAAAAGATTTCGCGTCACTTACCCGCTCAAAGGTCCTATCAGTTTATCTGTCGATCTAATACTTTCAAAGTCTCGAAATAAAATTATTTGCTTTTCCTTATCCAGACGGGTGAAAAGGTTGAAAAATATTGGTATTTGAATTGAGATAAAGTTCAAATTAATGACTGCCATAGCATTTGTCTTGTCTTCTTGGATGCTAATGCTGCACACGCTTACAAAAATGGTATCAAGCGTATTGCTAAAAAAAGTGGTTTTGTCGGAGTTATCTCCTCCTAAATTAAGACACCACCACTTGGGGGAGCCATCCAATTACTATATATACTTGATAGACCCCGGCATCATTCTTCCTCTCTTTCTTTCAGCGAACAACGACCATGTAAGCTCTCGCAGAAGATAAGCGCTCCCTCTTGTGGGAGACGCTATGGACATTATACACACACACGCATACACGTACATAAGGACATTAACTGAAACACAAAATTTTCACACACACACACGTTAATATCTTTGTCTATTCTAAATTCTTTTGTTGTTTAATATACCTATTTGTTTGTACATATATATCGGTTCTTTTTTTTTTTTCATATTTCAGCACCTGTCAGTGTCTCAGTTGTGGGCAAATAGTTAAACCCCCCTCCCCTCAAAGGGGTCAAAACACTATTAAAATATAAAAATAGGTTTTAATACCAACAATACATTTTTGGACAAATTATTGCTAGCAGTAAATTTTTGAAAAAGAAAAATATTACCAGCAATACATTTTTGAAAAAAAATATATTACCAGCAATAAAAATTTTATCAACATTAAATATCCCATTGAGGTTGATATGCCGTAAAACAAAACAAACCAAACCAATCTTCTTCCTGTTTGAGGAGATTGTCCAGCATCCACTGCCATATAGGAGGACTGATATCACGTAACAGTTCAGTTCTCTTTTCTTTGTTTCTACATACCATACTGCTCTTTCTGAGGCTAAGATGGCTGTCCATATCATCTATAGTCAGCAACAGATGAATCCATTTTCAAATTCTAACTAAAGGGAATCCAGGCTCCGTCTACTGACCTTTGGAGACCTTCTCCCGATGTGACATTTACAGGATCGGTAACCATGGACAAAGAAACAAAAAGACGTGCCCTACCCTTTACTTAACGGGTCTTTGAGGCCACGGCGAAAGAAGAAACCCTGCAAGTTAAGGCAACAAAAGGTCCTGGGTAGGGTCGGCCACCCGGAATAGTCGGGTTATTGATAGCCCTGATCAAAGCGCGCAAATGGCAGCTTCATTGAAGCAATTCGGCGATATCTTACGCTTCAGAACAACAATTTATGAGTATCAATCAAAGTGAAGTGATATTAGATCGGCCGACGTCACCATAAAAAGGCATCAGTAAACAAGACAAAAAAGAATGTGTATTTATTAAAGCAGGGTGGACCAAACTTGCTTAATGTAAGAGCTACATAATATAAAGTTCAGGTGTTTGAGAGCCGCAAGCCATGAACAAAATTTATACATACGTTTTTGTTACTTACACATATGACCACTCTCACTCACCCGGCCCAACCAAATTTTTCATGGCTTTACCTATGACCTCAGTCTTCTAACTTTCCTCTGTAACCCTTGCTGATCGGAAATTTATTTAATCCCTCTGCCCCCACCCCTTCCCACAGCACTAAAGAACACAGATCTATCGTTAAAATTATGATTTAAATATTTAAATATTTTTTATTAACCACGAACATTAAACTTACATTTTAATCCAATGATCCAATGGGATTTCAGTTCATACCCAGTAAATAAAGATTGAAATTTTTCTTATTTACCTTTTATATTAACTGCAATGAAAAAAAGGAACTAAGCCAACATATTTCCACGAGCCGCATTTTAAAGGTCAAAGAGCCACAAGAAGAACGCCTACTCAAATATGTTGGTTTCTGTAATTTCATATATATATATATATATATATATATATATATATATATATATATATATATATATATATATATATGCTTCCCATCATTCCTTCCGTCAGCACTAAAGAATAATGCCTCACTCACATCTAGCATTAAAAGTAGGACATGAATATTTAAATATTTTTATTAACCACGAACATTAAACTTACCTTTATAATCCAATCGGGTTTCAATTCATACGCAGTAAATATTAGGTTGGTGCAAAAATAATGTCGTTTTCTCACATAGTAATATGTGTGAGAAAACGATATTATTTTTGCACCAACCTGATAATTATAAATCTTGAATTTTTTTATTATTTCTATTTTTTTTTAACTGTAGTGAAAAAAGCTGCTTAGCCATGAGCCGCATATTAATGGTCACACAGAATGGACACCCCTGGTATAGACGCTCTTGGGCTTTATCAAGACTGGAAAGTGGGGACTGTAATATTAACTGTGATGAAAAAAAGGAGCTCTGCCACTATATTTCCACAAGCCGCACATCAAAGGTCGAAGAGCCGCATGTGGCTCGCGAACCGCGGTATGGCCACACTTGTATTGAAGTTTAGAAAAAGTTAAACTCTGGAGGTAAAAGGAAAAAATGGTTTCTAGATTAAGTAAAGGGAGATGAGCATTTTGGTCACCAAAGACCCATTGTCTATCACTAACTCGACGCCTAAAGTGAAAGAAATGATAGGAATACGTTGTGTAATTCAATAAAGGAGTTTTCTCGTCCCTTGTTTCTAGGCAAGCTGAAGCTGATGGGATATCTGAATGCGTGGTAGGTGGAGAGGAGGTTGAAGACTGTTCAGCCATGATTGGATCCCTTCATCATTTTATTAAAAAGGTAGAACGAGGAGACATCAAAAAACTGAATCGATCAAAGATTAAGGTCGGAATAGCGAAGAAGTAAGACAATATGAACGAGTTTTCTTTTTGCTTCTTTGATATTTTCCTTTCTTTCTTTTTTCTTTCTTTTTTCTTTTTTCTTTTTCCTTTTCTTTTTTCCTTTCCTTTTTCCTTTTCTTTTTTTCCTTTTCTTTTTTCTTTTTCTTTTGCTTTCCTCATTTATTTTTCCATTTACTTTTAAATTTGCTTTCCTGTTTTTGTTTCTGGTCTTCTTCCTTCTTTTCGTCCTCCTCCTTTACTTCTCTTCTATCTTCTCTTTCTTCCTTTTTCACACTCATTATTTCCAGTCTTTTCCTCTCTCTCTCTCTCTCTCTTTTCATCTCTCTCTTTCTCTTCAATTTTCTTTCTTCCTCTTCCTTCTTCTATTCACATATCTACTTCCTTTTATCATTTAGGTTTTCTTTTAATTTCTTTTCCCCTTCCTCTTTCGACTTTTACTCTCTTTCTTTTTCTTATTTTCACCCTTTCATTTTCCACATTCTTTTCACCCTCCTCCTCAGCTTTATTCTTTTTCTTCTCTTTATCTTCCTCTTCTGCCATTTTTCCCTCGCCCGTTATATTTTCTCTTTCTTAGATTCTTTTTATTATCATCTTTTTCTTCTTTTTACCCTCATCCTCAGTATTACTCTTTTCTTCTTTTTTCTTTTACTTTCCTCCTCCATTTTTTCCGCATCTTTTTATTTACTTTCTCTTCCTCTTTTTATTATTTTCTTTTCCCCACTTTTCACTTTTTCCTCCAACTTTTTGCTATCCTTCCTTTTCTTCTTTTTCCTCCTCCTCTTCTGCGTTTTAACACTCTTTCTTTCCTTCTTTTCTTTCTTTTCATCCCCCTTCTACACCTATTTCTTTTCTTCTTTCTTTTCTTTCTCCTCCTCATTTTACCCACTTTATTTTTCCTTCACCATCCCCATTCAGCCTTTTACACTCCTCCTCCTCCTTCGTCTCTTCACCCTCCGTCACCTCATTTTCATCTTTTTCCCTTTTCTTTTTTTACTTTTCTCCTCCCCTCGTTGTTCTTGTAACATTTTCCAGTTACTTTTTCTTTCTTTTCTTTTCCTCAGTCTGCATTTACGTCTCGTTCTTTTTCTCCATGTTGCATTTTACAGTCTCTTTTGCTGCGTCGCGTATGTATCGAGATGCTATTTTTCGTTTCTTTTCCTTTATTAATCTTTTTTTTATCTTTTCGCTCTGTACAAACCTTTTTCCTCTATTTAGGTCCAGTATCAGTCGATAGCCGAGTGTGCTCTTTGGCGCTAAGATCGTCTCAAATTCCCCTTCACCATCCTCTGGTGCACTTTGGTTGGACACTTAGAAAGCCGCCTCTGAATGGTTTAAAAGAATAAAGTTATGGAATGGCTTTCTCACTCGGCTGACTTAAATCCAATTAGTGGCAAAAATTAAAAATGCGCTTCATAAAAGGGTGCCATCGAATCTGGAAGAACTGGAAAGATTTGCATATTAAAGAATGGCTGAAAATAGAATATGCAGAATTTAATAGGGTCCTCGGTGGGTGATTCGAGTGACAGTTTGCCGGTCATGAGATAAAGGTTTTATCTCACCATAATCGTATTCTGTTGAAGCTCACACACACACACACACACACGAATATATATATATATATATATATATATATATATATATCATATTTCGGCAGCATGTTTTTATTGAGGCACGTTTTGTTAAATAATTTAGACATGTTCTGTCTACAATGTCATCATCAGGGTATTGATGATGACATTGTGCTATGTCGAAAGTACTCGGGAATAAATATAATATGTATCAACACGGCATTCTCCTTTCGTGTTTCTATAATCACACAAAAATGCTTATCCGTAAATATGAAAGGATCCTGTCGAGAATAAGGAGATAAAACATGTCTTAATTAGTGAACGAAACATGCCTCAATATATATATATATATATATATATATATATATATATATATATATATATATATATATATATATAATCTTAACACGTTTAATATTACATTACTCTGCTTATATGCATTTCTCTATATATCTCGCTTCGTCTGTTCATAGCTTATCTATCTATCTATCTCATTATCTATCTCATTTTTTATCATAGTCTTTTTTTCAGTCTTTTTATTATCTATCTCATTATGTTTCTGTCTACCTATCTCATTATGCTTCTATCACATTATGTTCCTATCTATCTATCTATCTATCTATCTATCTATCTATCTATCTATCTATCTATGTATGTATCAATTGTGCGTTTGCATATATAAGTCTCCTTATCTCAACATTGACTTCGTATACTGTAATGTTACCATATTATGACTTGTATTTTTCTTTCCTCTTTTTGTGAAAACTTTTAATTCTTTTCCTTGCAATTTATCTAAATCATCATTCTTCATTCTTTATCTCACTTTTGACACGTGATATCAGCGCCATGTCCTTTCATGCTTATCTCTCCACCATTTTTATTACAAATTCCATCTTATTTTACCGTTAAACGCAAATCCTAAAACATTTTTTATAACAACGACGAGGCAAAGAAACACGAAAATTGCTTTTTTGTTGTTGTTGTTTTACACTTAATGATTTTTATCAAGTTTAAAATATAGAAAATAAATTTAAAAGGAACTCTAATATTAAAACAACTCTGTCAGACATAGGGTCGCGACTTCATTACTAACACTGAAATCATCAACATTGCAAAAGTCATGCACATCTGAGCAAAGCTTTGAAAGACATACCTACACTGCGAGAAATAGACTGTGATAAATAGATATGGAGGGAGACAAAATGAGGTGTATGAACAGAGAGAGAGAGAAATAAAAAGAGGAAGATTGGCGGATTTGTTTTATACGGCGTATCAAACCTTTGTAGTTTATTTGAAAACGAAACCTATTTTGGATTGCAGAAGATTGCTTACAGTAGCCGGTGTTTTCAAGCGATCCCATATCTAAGTACTAACCGGCAAAAAAGAAAGAAAAAAAGAAATTACAAAAGAAAGCACTGAAGAAAGAAAAAAAGAACATGCGAAAGAAAGGACATACGGAAGAAAGAAAGAACATACGAAAGAAAGAAAATACCTACGAAAGAAAAAATGAAAGTACATGCCAAAGAAAGAAAGTACGCACGAAAGAAAGAAAGAAAGATTGTGCGAAAGAAAGAAAGAAAGTACGTGCGAAAGAAAGAAAAAAGTACATGCGTAAGAAAGAAAGAACGTACGTACGTTTAAATTCTTGTTTTAAAAAGAAATGCCCTTTCCATCTCATTCTTTTATGAAGCTTTCTATATTTTTTTTATTAATATTAATTTGTATGTGGATACTGATGAGATGGCTTTGTCTTTTAGGGATTAGTCGAGGCTAAACCTTTCTATGTCCTTGATAGATTATAAATGTAAAGAAAGTGTTCTACTGTTTATCGGGAGCAAAATATGAAAACATAGTTTTACTGTATGATATCTTTATGGATTAAAGTGCTCAATATTAGGGACAGTACGTATTTATTCTGGTTCTTGTTTATTTATTTACTTATTTTGTTTATTTCCTCAATTATTCGCTTTAATTTTGCCTTCAAATTTGGCTATTTTTATCGGTTTTTTGATATTTTATTATTTTTATTTTTATTTCCTTGGCTTCCTGTTGTATATACATTTCCTTCCGAGTCCGACACAGAGACCTAAGATCAGAAACGGACTCGTGATATCTTCCACTAATCATTTAAAGATAACTAATATCACACTTATTTTATATAGATAAGGCTCTTCGTAATGCGTGAGCTGTACATGTGAGTACTATTTTTTGTATTTCTTTAAGGCCCATCAATCAGAAATCCCTTCAATGTGTCTATTGGAACCTTTTCTAATCAATCCGAAGGCTCTATCCACAACTGGAATTATTGATGTCCTCATGTTCCACATTTTTGAGATTTCTACTTCAAGTTCCTTCAAAGATACATTACAATCTGCAATGGAATCATATCAAAAAGAAAGGACATTTAATTTTTGTGGTCTTTGATGACGGTATCTGGGCGATGAGCTTTGAATGTTCTGTCTGTGTGTAATGTAAAATAAATATAATAATAATATAAATATAAATAAATATATAAAATAGTTACAGATCCTCAGTCTATCACTAAGGCTGGGTGATGTTCATACCAATTTCTTACAGTTCTCTTCACATAAAATTTGCATATTTTCCAGTGGAGGTATTGGCCCATTCTATCAAGACGAATTTTATATTCAGTGGGTGCTAACACCATGCAACCTTATATAAGATGGCCAATTGTTTCTGGATATTTATCACAGAATCTGCATTTTGCTTCAACACAATTTTTCAGTATTGTTATTATCAATATTATTGCAATTAAAGACCAAATGAAAGGATTTTAATTTTTTCCCCATGCAACAGATGTTTTGAGACAATAAGTGAAAATATTGGCCAAACAGTTCGTGCCTATGACTTTCAAACTTGCTTCTTGTCATGAGGCCAATGATTTGGTTTTATTTAGTGCTTAATTTTAAATACATTTAAACTTGCAACTTCTCCTTTATTCGTTATGACAATGTCCTGCACGTGATGACAAGCCAGTAAATCTACAATGGAGTAAATCAGTCTATCAGTAAATCCGTCTATATATATATATATATATATATATATATATATATATATATATATATATATATATACAAATTGTGCATTGAAGTCAACACAGAGACGACAGGCTGTTTCATGCTAGACGCAATGCTCAGGTGACGAGTGTTGTTTTTTTTTTTGTTTTTTTCTCGGCTATTTATATATACAGGTCAGTGGTGCATTGTGCAAAATAACCTCCAAAATAGACTACCCACAATACACCACTGACCCGAATATTATCTGTGGTACCTAAGCTACGCTCAGTATTTATGACATAAACCACATACAGGCATTGTGGGTATTGCCTGAGCAATAGTGACTGGGCATCCGTTTTAACATTCGTAACTGGTCAATATATATATATATATATATATATATATATATATATATATATATAGCGAGAAAGACAGAGATATGGATAGGAATGCGACAAAATGATAGGAAAATAAACAAGTAGTAAACAGATCTTAATCTAACATGTTTGACTTTATTAAAGTTTCGTCAGAGATCAAGATAGAAATGATAAAACATCTATCTTGATCTCTGACAAAGTTTTAATAAAGTGAAACATGTTAGATTAAGATCTGTTTCCCACTTGTTCATTTTCCTATCACACACACACACACACACATATATATATATATATATATATATATATATATATATATATATATATATATATACTGTGTATTTAGGCAAAAATCCTTCATTTACGTATGTTTCATTAAAAACGACAACAAGGTACGACGATTAAGTTTTTTATTCAATTTTTCTTTTGTTCGAACAAGTGATTACTTTTTGGGACACAAGTTGTGTAGAAACTCTCCAAATGTTCTATAATTCCGAGAGCTTTCGGCTATACGTTTAGCCATTATCAAGGATGATTTTATTTTTTCAGTTTAATTGAGTGTGTGCGTTTTGCGTATTTGTTACAAAGATGTTTTATTTTCGGAACACGGTTAGCACATTATGGCCGTGTTTGTAGTTAATATTGTTAAGTGTTGATTTTTTCTTTTATGGCTTCCATTATTATATTATTTTTAATCTTTTTTTTTACATGTGGATGAGGTTATTATGTTTGTATTTTCTACGAGTATGTTTCGGATGGAGTCTGGTAGGTTTGTGTGTAGAATGGATTCTAATAGAGTTGTGGTCGGATAGGTGTAACGTAAGGTGTCTTGATAGGCATTTAGTAGTGTAACCAATGTAATTATTTATTAATTCGGTTTGATCAGAAACACAGTTTCTTAAGGGGAATTTGAACTCATAGATAATGTTCGTTCGTTGTAATATTGATTTTGCTGCTGTATTGCTATTTTTGAGCATAAGGTTGGATGTTTTAAATTTATTTGTAGTAGATAATTTGATTTTTTTTTATTCTGGTCAATTGGGGTAGTGTATTTCTTTATATTATTTCTAAGTGAAGATTCAACTTGTTTTGTAGTTAAGGTGCATTTGGCTTTTGTAAAAAATATTTATGTAATTTTTATCTGAATTTTCACTATGGTTATTTAGTTTTGGGAAAAATAATCTAATTTGGTTGTCTATAAGGTGGTTAGGGAAGCCATTGTTAATTAGTGTCTGTTTTACATTATTGAGTTCTTTAAGGAAGAATAATCGAGAGGATGAATTTTGATGTGTTCGATTTAAAAAGATTATTACTACTGCTATTTTGTCTAAAAAACTTAATCATAGTAGCGTGTCTGTCGTTTTTAATAAAACCTGCATATATATATATATATATATATATATATATATATATATATATATATATATATATATATACGTTACATCCATTTACGCTCAAATACTCCTAGCAATCCATCTCCTCCTCCCAGTTATGCGCTAACTAGGACTTGTGTTTGGAAAAATCATCGTTATTATAAAAAATTTAATGTTTTTTTCACTTGAAAAAAAAGATTATTCTTACAATCCAAAAATACGTTTCGGTTGATAAGCCGAAAAAACAAATCAATTAATCTATCCATCTTTTTTCCTATCAATCTCTCTCTCTTTGTTTATTTGTTTCTTTCTATCTATCTATCTATCTATCTCGACCTCTTCGTAGCCTATCAATCTCTTTTCCTATCTATTTATTTATCTGTCTATCTATATATGCACACACACACACACACACACACACACACACACACACACACACACATATATATATATATATATATATATATATATATATATATATATATATATATATATATATTTCCAATGCGTGTATTTGCCAATAAATGAAATACCATTCACTCGACAGTCAGAAAGATTAGAGAAAATTTGCCAAACAATTTCTCTGAGAATAGCCATCATGATTGTAATTGTAGTTCCATGTACGGGAAATCTGTGGCCCAGAATGTGAGGTGTTTTTTGCCGTCAGCACCTCTGTAGGTCATCAGATTAGAAATTCGACTCGACCGTTGAATTAAATGTTATTATATACTCACGACACCTGATCCAAAGAAGCAAACGAGAAGCTTTCACACTTCTTTCTTTATTCGTGATTTGACAGATATAAATGTGCCGTATGCGACTGTCTTGTTATCAGCTCCACATGTTGAAACATACAGCTCTAACTTCAGTTAGGGCTCGAAAATCTCTTTTTCTCTCTTCCCTATTACCCACACAAGAACAAGAAAATACGAGACATGAAGTCGAATGAAGCAAACGTCACTTTGCAATAATAAGCATGGACATTTCTTGGCCGTAAGCTGTTCGCAAGCATTTACTGGACATTTGAATGAAAAGCTATCAAATATTTCTCAGAACAAGTAAATAAACACTCTCGTGTCATATCATGAAGCTGTATATTTGAAACAGATTTCAAGCCATTATAGTCATAGAAAAGACAAAACTTACAGCGTGTCTCTAAATAAAGAGAATGTTTTGGTATAAGTTAAGCGGGTATCAGAATTTGTTCTTTTAACTTAATTCAGGTATTACTTAAATTGAGTGGTCCACTTGTAAAGAAAAATAGTCAAGAAGTTCTTTAAACAATTTTTAGAGATTAATTTTCATTAGACCTTCCTCAAGCCATGATAAGGGTCAAAATCGAAAATATTGACTTTTTTCATTTTAGAATATAAAATATGTTCATAATATAAATAAATTGTCAAATTGATCCTTGATTCTTAAACAGTTATATGTACAATATTTTATTGAAAATGTTAAATTACAAAATGTGCTTATATCATTAGTAACTGTGTACTATCATGAATTGCGAAAAAGAATATAATGAATAGACATTTTTTTTTAAAATTCACCCCAAGCAAGGCAACAAAGCCACTAAGATACAAGGGGTTACTGAATGTGAAAGAATACAAGAAAAAGGAAAACATTATTAAGTAGAAAGTATAATAATAAAAAAAGAGGAATCAAGAACACAGAAGATAACGATTGACATTGAATTTAAATTTTTCAGGTTCAAACTTGACAAGTGCAAGAAAAGAAATTCTTAGCCTAGAACTTATGGTTAGATTTAACTATTTCAACTGTAAAAGGATGAGATCTTGCCGCCAATCTGTGTTTAAATTTATAAAGAAAAAGAGAAAAGTTCATGAGAACAATTATCATGAAAGTATTTGTAGAAAAAGAAGAGGGAAGCTACGTTACGGCAGTGGGAAAGTGATTGAAGCCTAGATGCCAGGTCAGGATCAATGACATTGCAGATTCTCTGTTTTTATCAAGGAACACTAAATACATAACAGGAGAATCAGATACTATGTGGCAGCAATATTCAATCCATGGAGGAATAGTAAACTTGAAAATAGTTAAGAAAGATTCGGGCGAGAAAAATTGTCTAGAATGACACGGAGAAACAACTTTGTCAATAAAACAAGGTACTAACTCGCTTAAAAAATCGATTTTATACTGAATTTATATTATGAGCAACCTGTACAAACTCAGCTTTTGCTGCCATAATTTGTAAGCAGTATGATTTGTGAGTTAGTGGGCAAAATTACCGACGCGTTTACTTCAAGGAAGATCATAAAAAATAGTTATGTTGGAAAAATTGTCTTCATGATCAAAACGGTGGTAACTTTTGGCAATTATTCATGTCGAGGTAAAGACAAAACTAAGAGTTAGAAAGGGTAGTAAATTTTGGAGAGTCATGATTGCCCACGTCCTGAAGAAACACGTCATATAGATTAAGATCGAGTATTGCCCCTACAAACCACCTGGAAAAAAATTTTTCTCATATATATATATATATATATATATATATATATATAATATGTATATATAATATAATAAAATATATATATATAAGTATATATATATAATATATATATATATAATATATATGTAATATATATATAATATATACATAATATAAATATAATATGTATATATAATATATATAATATGTATATTATATATATAATATATGATATATGTATAATTTATAATGTATATAATATATAGATATATATATGTATATAATTTATATATAATATATATTTATAATATAAATATTATAAATTTATAATATTTATTTATATTTTATATCATAATATATATTTATATATATATAATTTATAATATATATACATATATATATATATATATATATATATATATATATATATATATATATATATATATATATATAACTTCATGCATTAGTATATGAAAAGAAACGTTATTTTAATAAATTTGAATAATGCATGGTCATTGATATCGAATGGGCGGGATTATTTCAAAAACTGCTGATTTACTAGAATTTTCACGCACATCCATCTCAGAAGTGGAAAGAGGGAAGAATGGTCAGATTT
Organism: Acanthosepion lycidas; assembly: GCA_963932145.1. Classification (NCBI taxonomy): domain Eukaryota; kingdom Metazoa; phylum Mollusca; class Cephalopoda; order Sepiida; family Sepiidae; genus Acanthosepion; species Acanthosepion lycidas. The sequence goes on from OZ010583.1 coordinate 128,279,661, forward strand.
TTTAAGCTGATAGAAATGCAAGAGTAGCTGAAATATGTACTCTTTTTGACCTGCATACGACGATAAACTACACCCGGCAGCAATGCTTCTGATCATGATATTTTGAGGAGCATGGAACTACCTCTTAATTGCTGTTGTTCCCAGGTCCACCATGACCAAAGAAAAAGAGACTGGGGCTATAGTCCACTAAGGATCACAAAACTTAGACAATACAAAGATTGCTTTCTTAGATGAGTTTTAATTTCAATACGACAATCGGTTGGGAGGATCAGAGTTTGGCGTAAATAACATAAAAACTAACACTTCACTCTGCTTTACATCATTAGTTCACGCTGCTGGTGCTGATGGTTGTGGTGGTGGTGATGGTGGTGTAATAGTATAGGGTATATTTTACTGATGTATATTGTGAACATTGCTACCAATAAATGATCATTTAAACACGGCAGGTTACCCAGGCATTGCGGTAGGCCACGTGCCCCAATTTATGACTCCGGTGCAACCAAACCTCTGATGACTGTATCCAGTAGGTCAAGGTAACGTCTCACACATCCCGTCTGTGGTTTCCACAGCCACCGAATGACAATAGTGCTGACCGCTGGGATGCGTTAGAAACGAATATCCGAATGCTGGTTATGCATTCTACTAATCTAGAAGAAGGGTTGTCATGACGGCATGAACCTAAAATTTCCCAAAAATGCTTCCAGAAGATCGTTGGATCCATGCGAAGAAAAAGAAATTGAGGTAGTTCTAAAGGCAAAAGAGATACAATCCGGTACCAGACATGTATACCTAATAAAATACAAAAGGATTTTACACACACACACACACACACACACACACACACACACACACACACACACACACACATATATATATATATATATATATATATATATATATATATATATATATACACATATATATGTGTGTGTGTGTCTGTGTGTGTGTGTATTTCTGAGATGAGGTATTATGTACACTATTTATATTATTCGGACTATTGTCCTCATTTTTGTCTCCATGTTTATCATAACGTTTCGTCCGTTGTACGCTCCGGCCTTTTTCAGGTGGTTGGAATGTGGAACTGAACCCTTTATTTCGCTCACTGTGTTCGACTGTTCTAGTTCCACGTGCCATATCTAATGGATGTCAGTTATCTCCTGTTAATTTCCCCCTCAAATTTCTCCACCGCCATAACCAGGTATTGAACTCACACTCTTTGGGTCCTGTCACTGGCGCTAACTGACGCCTTTATCCACTTGGAACTAGAACAGTCTACCCCAGTGAGCGAAATAAGAGGTTCAGTTCGACATTACCCGTGGCCTGACGATTGCACCTAGCATGAAACAGACTGTCGTCTCTAAGTATATATATATTTGATAGGCCGGTTACTCTCATTTGAGGAATAAAAAGACGAAAAATGCTAACAATATTGGTAATAAGATTGACGATATTAATTATATATTGGCCTTTTGACTAAATTGAAGCACGAAGAGAAATATTTTAAAGTTCGTGTTCTTTTTAAAAGAGACAAGAAATAAATAAAGAAGTGGGACTAACTCTTCCGGGAAATGTTCTTGCCGGTTAGAGGGCTAATTGTGGAAAATATATTCTGTAATATATATATATATATATATATATATATATATATATATATATATATATATATATATATATATATATTGACGGTAAATATTCTTTGTCATATAAAAGTGATGAAAAATATTTTTGTATATTTTTATGTTTTTTATATAGTTAACATATGGAAGCGCAAGGGGGAAATAAAAAAAATTTCGTCTGCTCCTGTTTGTTGCGACACTGTTATTGTCTAGTGTTTTGTCTTTTTTTTTTTTTTAACTCCGCTAGATTTCAAATCCAACAGATATTAATGACCTCAGTGTGAGAATCACCAATCCTTTGGTTGTGGCACCTGATACGGATTTTTCTTGTCTGCCTTTTTTCTACCTCACGAGTCTTTTGTCAGATGACGACAGCTATAAGAGAAGAGGTGCATAGCTGAATACTCTTTTCTATTTAGACTTATTAGTGCGTTAATAAGACTATATATCAAAATGAAGAGTATTAGATAATAGTAATAATAAAAATAGAACTACTAATCAATCAGTTATATGCCATGCGTAATACACGTTTTGGCGATCATGTACCTTTCGATACATGACTGACGAGGCAGATTTTTTTTCCGCAGTAGGTTGGCATTTCTTTCTGCGATAGACCACTTGCCATTCAAGGCTATAGAACCATTCTGTTCTGCTATTTACACATTTTCAGAAGAAGAGTATTCATACCTTTCCCAAGTCTATTAGCACCTAAGTGAATTTCAGTCAGTTATGTACCATGCGTGATACACGTTTAGGCGATCATGTATCTTTCGATACATGACTGATGAGGCAGATTTTTCCCGCCATTTTTTCTGCGGTAGACCAGTTGCCATCCAAGGGTATATGCTATTTAACTATAGCTGGGTTGTAGGAAGAAGGGTATTAGCATGTAATTGAATGTAATGGATTCAACTAGAGATTGACTGGAATTCGAACTCGGCTCTCAGATTTCTTAATCCGAGCCGCTATCCATTACTCCACTAATAATAATACTAATAACTACTTGTAGTTATTATCGTTATTATTATTAAAAAAAATGTAAAAATATACGAATAATATTTTTGCCACTGCTTTTTTGCGACTGAGTGTTTGGTATTGATAATATTATTATTGACTTTGACATTTAGCTCAGATTATTTTATACTTTAAGCTTTAGCTTACTATATGGGTACATACACACGCATATATATATATATATATATATATATATATATATATATATATATATATATATATATAAGGTGCGATGGATAAATTGTCGTCTAAATTACGCAAAATTAAAATAATACTGACATCTCATTTTAACAAATATATTTACCAAAATTACACAAATATATCTTGAAATAGTAAAATGTAAATGTTTTCAAAAAATCACCATTGGCTCCAGAAGACTTCGGAGTCTCCTGCAACTCTTCTGAACGGTCTCTTTGTTTAAGTTAGTGAATGCTGCAATAATCCTTGCCTTCACTTCACCTATGGTGTTGCAAGGAGCTTTGTTGGTCTGACGCTCAACTGTGCCCGACACATAATAATCAAACGGGTTGCAGTCTGGGGAATTAGGTGTCCAGATGTAAGGGGTGATGCGATCGCAGTTATTGTCTGACAGCCATGACAGTGTCCTCCTGCTTGTATAGCATGGTGCAGAGTCCTGTTGCCTAATATAGGGTCTACCAGCAGCCAACCTCTTAATCAAAGGCAGAACTACCTCCTCAAGACACTTGATTAGGCCTCCATGTTGAGTCTAGGGCCCTGTGGTAAGATGAGTGGAGGCATAACGTCACCATCACTAGTGCTACTCCAAACACCATGATGTTGACTGAATATATCATCCGAATCTTTCCGAATCTTCTGCACTTCCCTCATATCAATACCCAACCACTCCAAAATGTTCATATTAGAGACTCCGGTGCGGTATGAATGCCAAGTAGTACAGCATGCCATTTCCAAATATCTGGTGGAGTGAATTGCGTCATGGTACTCTTTTTCTCAGAGATGGTACCCAATTGACCCTACTATATTGTTTAGTCCAACAAATCAAAAACTAAAAACACGCATGCGCGAAATTAAAAATATAAAATGCTGACAATTTACCCATCTCACACACACACACAGACACACAGAGACTATATATATATGTGTGTGTGTGTGTGTATATATATATATATATATATATATATATATATATTATTTATTTATTATAATTTTAATTATTATTTTATTATAATTTTAATTTTTAATTTTCGATTCTCAGCGGTCGAAGCGCAGTTGAAATGCACTGAATCCAAGTTGCATCTTTGTAGTGAGTAAAATGGTTTTGTCTATATGATAAAATTATAATAAATAAATAATTATCGCTTTACTATCAGCATCGAGCCCTCTTTCGGATTAATGCTGTGAACGTTGGAATTTATATATTACTTTCATTCTCATCGCATCGGGTATATATATATATATATATATATATATATATATTTCTAAAGATGTAATTGATTTTTATTTATTAATCCGACAGATTTTAATTGGTAAACTTTTTAGTGGTCATTTATATCATATTGGAGTAGACGCTCCGTTTATTTATTAGACAGTATATTCAGGTACTACTCAAATTTGTCGATCATCGAAACATTTCGTAGTTGTGAGGTCAAAAGCGCGTCGTATCTAATGGCGGTTTCCGTTACCAAGGGTTAGACTCGTTCGAATCCTTTCGGATAGAGCATGTCTTCCTTTAATAAGATTTCTCTAATATTCAGGCCGGTAGACGAAATTAAATATAAATTAATAAATATAAACGAAGCGTCTACTCAAATATGGATATCCAGTAATATATATATATATATATATATATATATATATATATATATATATATATATATATATATATATAAGTGATAATGATATCTATTTTTATATATCAATAACAATATTGTGGAAAAATGTATGACAACGTGGAAATGTTTCGACCTTCAGGACTTCATTAGACTAAATTTGCTATGTTGGTGCGACTAGACATGCTCAGGAACAAGAAATTTTAAATTTAACATCTTTTTTCAGTCGAGTCGATTTCATTTAGATTCTTTTTTTCTTTTTTTTTTTAGTCGCACCAACTGAACAAAATTAGTCAGATAACTTCCTAAAGAACGAAACGCGTCACAAAAAATTTTTTCCCAGCTTGTCATATATATATATATATATATATATATATATATAATGATATTGTTTAAAATCTTCATTGTATAAATTAGCCCAAGTTTAAATATCCGAAAAGGTGAAAATGTCTGGTTCTCTATTTATAACGCTATTACCATGCCAACTTCGTTAATTTTATTGTTTTTAAATGTTCTTTTTCACAATTTTAATAAAACACAAACATATGAAACTATATTTTGGATACATTATTCTCTAGAATTGACAAGAATAAAAACTATTTATATATTCGATTTTTTGTTTACAAGAATATAAAAGACACAAGAATATTAACAATATTTTTTTTTATAAGAGCATAGAATTTATTTTGTAAACCATAATATATTTACAAGATTATATAAATATTCGTTTTACTTACAAAAAGAATATTTTTATATTTACAAGTTTATCAATATATCTGTGTCGGAGTTAACTCATCCTTAATTTCCTAATTGTTCACTAGGGGTCGCTCTCCCTACACTATAAACACTGGGCGATTTCTTGGGAAAACGCCATGAAACACACACGTGCGTACGAACATTCATCAAAATACAAATCCTTTACGTTCAAGCACAAACAGAAATGTTGATGTCTTCGTCCATTGTAAATTTTGTTTGTATATATATATATATATATATGAAGAAATATAGTCTTAAGGTGTGCTATATTTATGGGATAAAGTGCTCAATATCAGAGATAGAGCGTGTGTAAATATAAAAGTGAACATAGAAGTTAACACTTAGAGGCGACAGTCTGTTTCATGCTATATGCAATCGTCAGGCAAAGTGTGCTGTTATTTTTCTCGGCTATTTATATATATACGGGTCAATGGTGTATTGTCGGTAGTCTATTATGGCGGTTATTTTACCGGAAGTCGTTTATTTATATATTTGGGTTAAATTATTTTGCTTGTTTCTTTTTATTTTTTGTTTCTTATTTTATTTATTTATTATTTATTTTTTTTAATCGATGTTTTTATTAACGTAGTAAAAATTTGTTTATATCACTTATTTAATAGTTTTGTTTTGGTTTGAGAATTTAATTAAAGTTATTTATTCGATTTTGGGGTTGATTGTTGTAGTTTGTTCTAACTATTATTTTAGCAGGAACAGTTTTTAATTTGTGTTTATTTGTTTTGATTATCTTTATCAACCCAAATAAACACAAATTAAGAACAGTTTTTAATTTGTGCTTATTTGGGTTGGTTATCTTTATTTGTTTTTTCTAACGATAAGTTTATCGGGATTGGTTTGTTTATTTATTTACTTGGTTGAATTTAGGTCAATTTATTTTACTTGTATATTTTCTCTTTTCGGTTTTCGATTTTTAAGTGACGTAGTATTTTTTTATTATTATTTTTTTTATCGTTATATAACAGTTATAGGTACTTTTTGTCCGATTTTTTAGTTTAACTAATATTTTGGTCATAATGGTTTGCTAATTTGTTTATTATTTACTTTATTCATTTGGGTTCGTTTTTTTTTTTTGTTATTATTATTATTCTATTTCGTCTATTCTAACAGGTGTGATTTGGTAATTTGTTTGGATTAATTAATTTTGCTTATCTTATTGTTATTTTGTTTATTTATTTGTTTTTATTTTATTTTTTACGTTTTCAATTTTTAAGTAACGTAGTAAAAAATTGTTTTCATGCCTGCATTTTGAGATGCGCTCGGATCTTTTATTTAATAAATTATTTGGGTCTGGGAAAGTAATGATAGCTATTTTTTCCTCCAAGCAAAGTTTGCAAGTTTTTGATTGATTGTTGTAGGCTGATGATTTTTTCCTTATTTTCCAATATATTTTTGGTGTGATGTGCGTTTTGTTTTTAATTTCCCAGATATACTTAGAAAGCATTGTACTGTTCGCATATTTACTATTTGTGAAATATGTTTTGTGTGTATAATTTCTTTGTTTCCAGGGTCCTTCAGTTACTCCTATGTATACTTTTTCTTCATTATCTGGTGATTTTATCGTTGCTTAGTATATCTCAGTAATAAGAGGACAACGAAAATAGAGATGTAATTCGAATATAACACATTTCTCATAGCATTTTTTCGGAAAAACCGGCCTTTTGAACAGTTTATCGTGGTTTTTCATTATATACGGGGAAAGTAACAGAACTGAAATGACAACATCTTATTTCTTGAATGATGGAAAATTGTTGCGACATGGTTGAAGAAATTCGGCTAAAAAAATGAGGAAGTTATTAAAGTTTTTATTTTAAGTAGTTTGAAAAACCTGATTTTTTCAGTTTTTGCAATTTTTTGTGTGAAGCCAATGTTGCAGGAAAACTATCAAGAACTCTATATAAACCTCGTAACATGAGTTATGTTTTCAATTAAGTTCATCCAGTAAAAAATTTTGTTCGCGTGTAGCTCTGCCCTGGTTTTTGAAAAAAGTCGTGACCACCTTCAGTTTTATTGATTTTTCTGTCAACCTCCGGCGGGTGGGCTGGAGATTGACATGTTGGTCTTAACCTTTATTAATAAATTTGCAACATATGTCTAAAATTTCATCGAAATCGGTCGCGAAACAGCATACGCAGGCACACATAAACACACAGACACGCATACAGACTGACACAGACAGACACACACAGACATCTTTTTTTATAGATATGGATATATTTACTTCCAAAATTCTGACACTTGCTATTTTTTTTTATTTTTTCTCAATAGCAGTAGATAGATTCGCCTATCGTCTAATTCACACTCCCTCCCAGTCTTTGGAACAGGAGTAGATGTTTATCTCTTATTTCCTGCTCAGAATTCGTTTCCCGGTTCTTTCTAAAGTCTATGTCAACTCTATACTCCTAACATCTGCGCCTGAATTCAGTTGACTTGAAAATTGCGTAAGCATGAAACTCAGTTTATGACTAGGCTCATACTCAAATAGGAAATAATGTCGTCAAGTATTTTTGATCTGTCTGGATGATCTAGGTGTAGAGCATTTTGATTTACTGAGTAGGTGTTTGCCTTTTGGTCTGTTTCTTATTGCTGTCCTTGTTTGAGATTTTATTTTGTTTAAAGTTATTTAGGTCTATTGGCAAGTTGTCCGTTAGTTCTACCAACGGTTTAATTTTTCCGATATATATATATATATATATAAAATGTATAGTAATGGTAGTAAATCATTTGGTATATAATCCAAGTGGATCTTAGTAATATAAAATATTATAACTGATCCACAAAAAGACCTCAATGTATTTGTTATTACAGAACAAAAATTAATACACAATAAAATCAAAAACCACCTTATATGGGGAATAATTTTATTTCGACCGACTGAAAAAATAAAATTCGTTAATCATATTCAACGCTGGCATACACAGAATTCGTGTCGAAATTAGAAATTTAAATGTGAAAGCTACAAAAAAAAAAACATTGAAATGGATAAATTCTGTGTTAGTTTTTCAACGTTTTTTCTTTTTTTTTTTTTTTTTAGCTTTTTAAAGTTAAATTTCTAATTCCGACACGAACTCAATGATTGCTGGGGTTGAATAATATTGACGAATTTTATTTTTCGTCGGTTGAAATAAGCTTATTCACCATATGAGGTGATCTTATTCACTATATGAGATGTTATTGTGTATTAATTTCTGCTCTGAAATAATAAATACATTGAGCTCCTTTTGTGTATCATTTTTAATATTCTGTATTACTAGGATCCATTTGGATTCTATACTAAAAGATTTATTAATTTTTATACATACACACACACACACACACACACACACACACACACACACACACACATATATATATATATATATATATATATATATATATATATATATATATATCGGGGTTGTTTCTCATTAATATAAACGTCATTTTTGCGATTGAGTTATTATCCGTGTATTATTTTCTTTCTTTTTTTTGTGTAGCTTTTTACAATTAAATTTCTAATTTCGACAGGAACTCAGTGTATATCGGGGTTGAATAAGACTGACGAATTTTATTTTTTCGTCACTGGAAATAAGCTCATTCCCCATATAAGGTGATTTTTTTATTTTATTGTGTGTGTATATATATATATATATGTCGCCTCTGAGTGTTGACTTCAATGTTCACACACACACACACATATATATATATATATATATATATATACACACATATATATATATATATATATATATATATATATATATATATATATATATATATATATATATATCGGTAGTTAGGGAGATAAGTAAGTTATTTACAAATTAAATAGTTTTAAAAGTACATTCAATCGAAACTATTTAACTAAAAGTGAACGTATATGTAGAAATCTTAATCTGTGTACACTTAGTTATTAGTACACATACACATACACACGGACTCATGCACCAACGTTGTTATAGTTGTTACTTCGTATTTGAAATAAACGCTCAATTTTCTTCTGTCAGACTAAGCTTAATTAATTCACATTCAATATTCCAATAACCGAGATCAATATTTTGAATAAACTGCAGCAGGATCATTGATACAAAACCTAATTAGGCACTTAGACGTTGTGCAGTGGTTAGCAAGTTAGTTTCACAAGATCACTTATGACAGAGTAGTGAATTAAATCTTTACTGGGTGCTCCATACTTTCGGTCTTGTGCCACATCTAAGCTACGCTTAGTAAATCATTATTACAGGGTTTCTTATGATGACAGACATTTTAAATGCAATTACCTTGAATTACAAAAATTACATAGAGTACCAAATATATTTATTATGTAACTGATATACAAGAGTTCAATATATTGCCTAAGATTTGAATATTACATCCCTGAGATGGTCACCACCACGAAGAGAACATGCACGAATTCGCTCTCTCTCTCTCTCTCTCTCTTTCTCATTTGAAACCCATTTGGTATTGCCTGACTCATGGAATTTTGTAACAACACGCAGGATGACCTTTCGGGATGGTGACTATCGCTTTCCAAAATGTCGGAATTTCCTTTGGGCGCAACGATGGATCTTTTGTTAGTGAAGTATGTTTCCACTAGATATAAAATTTCTTTTAAAGTCCATGTCTATTATGCGGCCCACCGTCAGCAAAAGAGATATTAGCTACGTGTAGGATATAGGAAAATGTTTGATAACATGTTGAATTCTTGCATATCAGCTATGTAATAAATATAAAATATTTTCTTTCCAGAAACTAAGTTCTGTTCAGCATAGTTGAAGTATAAACCATAGGTGGGTTCTGTTTACAATAGAGATTGGGTAGCATCCCTATTACACAAGTGTGCTCGGAAAACGAATGTAACTGGGTATTATATATAAGATTATCGATACAGTTCACAATGGAGTGAGAAAACAACAGCAAACTCGTCTTCTTGATGTACTAATATCTCGAACAGAGCATGGTTTCAAGACATCTGTATACCGCAACCCAACATTCACTGGACAGTACCCCAAACTGAACTCCAACCACCCATACAGTGTAAAGAAAGGGTTTCATTTGCTAATTACAACATCGAGATATAAATCGTCATAAATGGCGACCCAGAGATATATGATCAAGAAATGCTCAGCATAAGCAGTACTCTACAATGTAACAACTACCCTGGGTACATAGTAGCAGCTTCGACAAACTGGGATAGACGAGTATAAGAGGATAAGACCACTCAGAAAATAACTTCGGCCTGCTTACCTTATGTGAAGAGAAAATACAAAAAAAAAATCTGTGGTACATATAAGATCAGGACGACCTTCAAAAGCGGTTCGAAATTTCGTAGATCCGCCCCTGATAGAGAGGAGATGATGACAAAGGAGTTTGTGTACGCCAGCCCGGACAAGCTGTGGTAAGAATTATAAAGGAGAAATAAGCCGCCCCGCTTAAGGTAGGACTGCAAGAATATCGTAAAGCCGTAACACGAGGGAAAATAGAAATATAAGACGTAGCTGACCACATATGGAGGGAGAAGAGAGATCATCGCCCCCTGTGGGATGAGGTTGAAAAATAACAGACATCACTGGAAAATACGAAAACTTAAGAAATCAGCATGTATAAAAAAAGATAAATCTCCTAATCCGGCCAAGAATATGGGAACCAGTAACAAGGAATGATAGAGAAAAGCAATAATAACAACAATATTGCATTATGAGCTCTGGAAAAAAAAGGTGCGGAAACATTAAATTTCTGAGTTTACAATACCTCATGTCATATATATATATATATATATATATATATATATATATAGAGAGAGAGAGAGAGAGAGAGAGAGAGACAGAGAGACAGAGAGACAGAGAATGAAAATATACTGCATAAATACAAACATACACACACACACACATACACAAACACACTCGCACATATATATATATATTAATGCATGTTTCATTAAATAATATAGACCAGTTTGGTCTATTTATTTTAAGTAAGTTTCTTTTATAGTGTCTGATAAGCTTAATCACATTATCGTTGAAAGACGAAAGGAAAACACCATATTGATACATGTTTAAATACAATCTAAGCTTTCGGCTTACATAAGCCATTATCAAAGATGACAATTTCAATATATTTTACAACACACGATAGTCCGCCCTTGCTGCATGAAAAATTTCAAAGCAACGACAAACTCGTATATATGAGACTCGGAAGGGAAAATCGCGTCGCAGCTCGTGACGTCACACATGACCACACGAGAGTGAAAACAGAGAAGTATTAAGTATGGGAGCCATTGGTATAAACCAATGGCTTCTGTTATAAATTATAGGCATTTAAGAACATTTGTGGAGATTTAATAGTTTATTTTGTTCACGTTAGGTTTAAACTGTTTTATGTATATATATATATATATATATATATATATATATATATATATATATATATATGTGTGTGTGTGTGTGTATGTATATATATATATATATATATATGTGTGTGTGTGTGCGTGTATATATATATATATATATATATATATATATATATATATATATATATATATATTAATTATGTTTTTTAAAAAATATGATTCCATCGCGACATAGGTTTAAATATCAAAAAGTTTGATGGTTAACAATAATTACAATCCGAGATGTAGGCACATACTGTAGTGCGATAGTTAGTGCATCTTGCAGATTATTTTGCTTGTGGACTCACGTATACAGTCGAGAGAAACCAAAATGAGGCTGTTTATCTCCACTTAATACATTTCGATTCTTGCCGTTTATAAACAAAGGCAGATAACTCCGTACTTCCTATGCCACGATTTCGCAAGCTTTGGTAAAGCAACAGAGGCCTCTGTGTGAGTCTGTGTGTGTGTGTGTGTGTGTTTTCTTTTCTTTTTATTAATTTCCGCCTTCGAATAAACAGATCTGAAAATGACTTGAAGTTTGCCAAAATCTAACATTTCCTTACCAACATTATGTTCCAAAGGCTCTTCAAGTCGTCAGCGTAAAACAAATGCTTACAATTTTGAGATGCGAACCACGATATCAAGTTGCACCGAGACGTGCAATTCTGACTGATTCACTTCTTTCAACACATAGCGCAGGCTTTTAAGGAATAACCACTTTCGGGCTTCGGGTTGATTGTAAATATTTATGCCTACGGATAAATGTAAACGTGCCATGCGTGATGCGGTAGCAAGCTGGCGTTTCAACTGGTTTTAGTTAGCGGCTAATTCTACAACGGCGCAAATTTCACTAGATTTTTGACAAAAAAAGCTTCTTTATCAGATCGATGTTTACCTGATTAACCCTCGGATAGGATTTGACCCAAGCTCGGTCGGCTTAATAGGAGGTACCCTTATGCGTATATGCGGGACACGGTCGAAAATTGCCCAATCCATGTGACCACTGTCACATTGGCTTTGATATCTACCTATATCTACCTTGGTAATTCAACGCGGGAGGTGCTACCACAGAGCTCGAATAACAAGGACTAGGTTCACCTCATTGCCGAGAAAAAGGTAGAAAAATATGATAGGAGATCATATACTAAACTCATATACTAAACTGGGCTAAGGCCAAAAATTTCCCAGTCCTCGCAACCAACGTCGCGTTGATATCCTCCTTCCTCTTTATTTCAGTTGAATGTGCAGCGCACGAACGCATGCATCCGAGCTATGTCCCAAAATAGCCCGGCCCCTGCAACCGTCTGATGCGCAGGTATCGGTATTACTACCAATATCCTCACCACTCGTTCAATGAGGTGAGGTAGTGTCGGGGGCAGCTGTTTCTCGAGACCGGGCATCCATCAACAATATCTTCAGTTGCGCTCTGATCGCAGGCACAGACACAATTGAGAAATAAAATGTATTTTGTCCGTCCGAAGGCAGATACTACACTTTGATCCAAATCTACCGTCATTTAAAAGAGAGCCGATGAATCTGTTCTGACGATCAGCTGAATAATCTTTTCTTTTTTTTTGGTGGGGGGGTGGATAATAAATCTGGAATAAGTCTAATAGTCATAATAGATCAAAGCGTATTCAGGGGTTTACACGCGGTGAAACTTTATAAATAAAAAAAAAAAATCTTAAGGTTTACTACATAATTCTCCCAAAGTACAGGGGTAGTAATTTAAAAAAAAATCGAACATGCAAAAAAGATGTAAAATAGTTCCTTTATCCGAAAAGATGAAAAAGACAAGAATGCCAAACTTGCTAAGATCTTTTTTTTAATTGGTTTTACCCAATGCAAGACAGTAAAGACACTACTGGAAATGGAAGAATTAGAAACAGAAACATTACTAATGAATGGGAGAGAAAAGAGTAATCAGGAGGACAGTAGACAGCGATTGAATTTTAAAATTTTTGAAGATTAAAGTTGGCTAGAAATCATGGAGCAAGAAGGCATTTCCACAAGCGAGAAGTGCGAGAAAAGAAACTGTTAGCATAGAAGTGACGGCTAGCTCTACCATGAATTGATGAGATCTCGAGATCTGATTTGTACCGCGATTAAAAAAAGCCTAAGTACCATAGAGAAGGTCTCGTCCGAATAATTACCATGAAAGTATTTATAAAAAAAAGACACAGGGGGGTAACCTTACAGCGGTGAGAAAGTGACTGAAGCCGAGCCGTCAGATCATGATTAATAATATTACTGATTCTTCTTTGGATTTTATCAAGGTAAATAGCAAGGACACCAGATCATATATGGCAGCATTATTCTAATCATGGCCGAATGCTAGACTTATAAATATTTATGATAGACTCTGGAAACAAAAAACTGTCTCACACAACACAGCGAACCAACAATATAGTCTTTTCACTTCCTATCAGGAGAGAACTTGAGCTTGAGATGTCGCAACTAGTCACTTTCCTGGAGGTTAGCATCAACCATACTATGGAGACAATTTTTTTGGCCTTGAAAAATGAAGGGTACTAAAACTTGTAACGCTACACGAACTACTTGAAAGCCTTACCAGTGAACAAATCAAAGTACTATAGACTGTCCCGAAAACTCTCCTGATTTAAATCCAGTCGAGAATCTGTGGTCAGTCTGCAAGGAACGACCTCGTGGAATGAACATACGAAGTACTAACATGTGCACAGTTTGAACGTGTGCAGTGCCTAATTCCAAAGGACTTTGGCCATGAATGTTGCTCAACGTCATAGTTCCCGGTGTAACAAAGTTACTATCCATTCATTTCTTCCTTTGTACTTCATTTGAGGCAAGCTGCTGGATTTATCATATGAGATGGTGCCATCTCTGCCTCCAAAGAAACAACATTTAGTATTCTGCTTCGTCCTATCTTGACATGAATTTATTTTTATTTCTTAATCTAAGCTTCTAAGAGAAATTTCGTTTGTCTCTTTAGATTTTTCTCTATTAATAGGATTTCAGTTCTCTTTTCAAGTGTCAATTTTTTCCGAGATTTCTTTCGTTTGTAACTTAAAATCTTTACTGTCAAATTGCTATAAAGCCACAACTTGAACCTTGGAACTCTAGTCATGTTCTTTGCCTTTTCAGATCTGGACTCTCATGCGGATGTCATGCATGACATTAAACTCGTTCAGAAATTTCTAAACTATTTTCTGTACACTGCCGTTTTCTCAGATCAATGACTAAAATGGATTCAAGAGAATGACTCCTGTGGGTCTTCAATAGGACGGTCTTTCATCACATGACGCTATAGAATCACAAAGAACTTTACCAAATAACGGGTCGTTCTAGGATAAGACGATAAACTACATTCGCGTCCTGGGTAAGACGAAAAACTTAATCTGACAGCAAGACCTCTGATCAGGGAGGTTGAAGAGCGTGGAACCACCTCTTAATTGCTGATGTTCCCTGGTCCATTTTGATCCAGGGTTGAAGCACTTGCTAGAGGGTCCAAGCTATGGACAAATAGTTGACACCCTAACTGGGGTCAAAACGCTGTGAAGTTGTAAAAATAGATTTCAATACCTGCAATGCATTTTTTAAGGAAAAATTATTACCAGAAATACATTTTAAGAGAAAAAGAATTACGAGCAATACTTTGTTGAAGAAAAATTATTACCAGCAATAGAGTTTTGAAGGAAAAATTATTACAAACAAAACATTATCAGAAATACATTTTTGAAGAAAATATTACCCCCAATACATTTGTGAAAAAATATTATCAGTAATAAAAATCTTGTCGGCATTATATAACCCATTGAGTAAAACAAAACAAAGGTAATTTGCAGCATAGGCCCGCGCTCAATTTCTATTAAAAATTTCCCAAATTGTTACATTTACGATTAAATGTACTTAATTCGAAAATAACAACGAAAATTTGATAAAATGTACCGTTTTACCGACACTAAAAGTTCGGACTCATTTGCGTCGTTGGCGGTTAGGGCACGGCGGCCATTACTGGCGTTGTTTACATACATTCACTGCTGAATAGACATGGGCGAAAGATTACCTAGTTAACGACCTTTTTACTGATCTTCCTTGTCTCAATTACTACGCAACTGAGGACTCATTGCGTGCGTAATAATCAAGACAAGTGAATGCCTATTCCGTAGCAAATGTATACAAACAACACTAGTGATAGCTGCTTCAACTTGAATGGGTCCGAAGTTCTACTGTCGATAAGTCCAAAACGATAGATTTTATCAAATTATCGATTATCGTCGTTAATTTCGAATTAAGCATGCACATTTACACGTAAATGTAACAGTTTAGGACATTTTTAATAGAAACTGAGCACGGGTCGTACACTGCGAATTAGCCCAAAACAAAACAAACCAAACTAAACCAAAAAATCTTTTATTGGCATTAAATAACCTTTTGAGGTTGATATGCCACAAAACAAACTAAACCAAATGAAATCACAGAAGCTACATCGCTTAAAGTTTCAACATCATCAACAGCTAAAATGGATAGCACATGTAACTCGAAGAGAAAATAATGATATAAAATGTTGACATTCTACAGGACTTTAAACAAAAAGGTTTGGAAGGAAACTCCCATAATCACTAGAAAGAGCAATAACATTTAGTAGACTTGAGAAATTCATTCTCCTGAAAAACTGTTTGAATAGACAGTTAGTCCCCCGGATGTAGTTTCTCTGATCGGGAATCATCACTTAATTACTGTTATTCCCAGTTCCACCCTGACCTGGGGTGGTAGCACTTGATAGGTTTCCAGCTATGGACAAATAGTGAACCCCGGTAAAAACAAAACACTATGAAAGTATAAAAATACATTTTATAGTAAAAATACCAGCAATACTTTTTTAATATAAAAGAATTACCAAGAATACCTATTAATAGTAAAATTACCAAAAACACATTTTATAGCAAAATAACTAACAGTATTTTTTCTGTAGTTGAAGACATGCAATTCCGTTCAAAAATATATTTAGTTAAACCCATAAAATGGTTCAAATTATTTACATTCTGGCATTAAATAACCCATAAAGGTGTTGATATGCCGCTAAACAAACTCAACCAGCCAACATGAAGAAGGTTTTATAAATTTCAACAGTAATTCTAACTGCGCTGTCAATGAAAGTTGAATAATTCTTCACAATGGAACGGATAATATCCTCACTACGATTATCATCATTATAAATGTTGCTAAGATTGTGATTTTTTCACTAACGCTTCATTGTTATTATTGTTGAAATTATATTTATTAACATAAATTTTTTATTTCGAATTTAAAAATGTTATTTCTTTTCAGATTTTTTTATCGGAATAGATCTTTGCAATATGGCCGCAGTCTGCACTTCCGGTATAAATAGTAACTCATTGGCGACTATAAGCCACCGTCACCATATGTCATCTACAGCATCGTCATCCTCGTCATCGTCGTCGTCATCATCATCATCTTCCCCGTCTTCTTGCTCGTCCAGTCCGAAGATAATATCATCTATTACTGACCAGGCCGTCAAACTGGAAAGGCAAAATAAAATGTCGTCTGTGTCAGCCAATCAGCAAACAGCTACAGCAGCTTCAGTGCGCAGACTTTTACGGACACCTAAATGCGCCAGATGTCGCAATCATGGCGTCGTCTCCTGCCTTAAAGGACACAAGAGATACTGCCGATGGCGTGACTGCCAATGTGCAAATTGTCTACTTGTTGTTGAACGTCAAAGAATTATGGCTGCTCAGGTCGCACTTCGAAGGTAAGTATATTCGTAAGCTTTAAATCAAACAGTTACTTAATCATTACGAGAATGTGGAATGAAGTCGTTGTATAGATTAATGACAAAAACTCTTATACGGAGAATTATACATTATTCAGCTGATTTCGTCAGTTTGAAGCGAGTGAATGTGTATATGTCTTTTAAACTTTCGCCGAACGTGACAGCGTTTCTCACGTGGGTGCAAAGAAATCTGTTCCTGCTTATGGAATCGGTGTTTATATATTTAGCTATATGGGAAAACGATATATAATTTTGGGCTTTAATCGCTAGGTCATCCGCTGTAAATTTACGTTCAGGTTCTTACAACATTTCGCCTTTCTTGGTAGATATTCTATTATTACAATATGGTATGCTTAATAATAAAAGCGGTAAAAATGAAAATAAAATAACTAAATGAAATTGGCTAGGTTATATACTCAAACAATTACTTCTTTTTTTTTTAAATTTAATTTAAAATTTCAGCTGCGCATGTTTAATCACATCAACGTAAATTCTAGTCCGATGACATCCTGAAGGACGAAACGCGTTACGGGAATTTTTTTTCCTCTTTGTTATGGATTCTCTTTATATTTATCTGTTCATCGTTCTCTGTGTCTTTGTAGTAATTTTACCCTCACTTCAGCTGAAAGAAAATCCTACGGGCGGGAAGAAAGAAACTGAACAACTTGATAACTCGCAAACTGATCGATTTCATATCGTGTAGGTCAATGTCCTTCAGCTGCTTTACCTTTTGTACTACAAGCCATTTGTATTTGGCAGACGGGCAAACAGAAGTACAAGATCTTATTAAACAGCAACCTAACCCTAAATAACATTATAACGGAGGGGAGTTCACTGCTCACTAGGTTCCACACTTGCTGCCTTGTACCAGACACAATAGCACTTGATAAATTCTAGAGCACAATTATAATATTATGCCTTGTGGTAGACATGTTTGTGCATTTCCCATAGTAACAAGTTAATAGGGTTTTAGTTTAGATGAGAATCTATCATTTCAGTCGTTGATTTTCTCTCCTTATTTGAAAAATTAATCTTCCACACGTACCAAAAATAAATTTAGTCATGTTTAATGTTAAAAGTTTTGTAAGCAAGAAGTTACAAAAAAACATAAATTTGAGGGGAAAAAAAAGAGTTATAACTTCAGTGTTTCGCTTGACAATGCCAGAAAGAATTCATGGAGTTGAACCTCATGGCTGTAAGACGACACTGAAAACATTCAAGCAGAGGTTTATATATATATATATATATATGTGTGTGTGTGTGTGTGTGTGTGTGTGTGTGTGTGTGTGTGTGTGTGTGTGTGTGTGTGTGTAGAGAGAGAGTCCATCCAAAAATGTTTTACACACTTCAGGAAATGAAAACAAATGGCATTACATTGGCAGCCTTTAGACAAGAAATTAAAAATGCATGAGCAGAAATTGTACTGGGCACTTTGGACAACGTTGCTCCAGCAGTAGTTTGCCGTACTAATAAATGTCTGGAAGCTAAACGCCAACATTTTCCCATCTCTTGTGATTGTAGAGACAAAAGTAACTTGTATTAGTTTCGTGAAGTATGAATAAATGTAATATATCTATATAGGCATTTTTTTTCCTCAAGTGTGTATACATTTCTTATGGTAGACATTCTCTCTCTTTTTCTCTCTCTCTCTTACTGAATATATATATATATATATATATATATATATATATATATATATATATATATATATATATTGACGTCTATGTTCACTTTTATATTTATTTATATAGTAAACCTAAAAAGCCAGACAAACCTACCTACGCGGATCGCCAGGGCGAACTGAAACCTAGGTATGTTTGTCTGGTTCTTTAGGTTTACTTCGTTTGCTCTACTTAGCGTGTTGAGCACTTTGCTTAGTTATTTTTACTTTACTCGTTCCAAAGTTTTTTTTTCTTTAGACTCTGAACTTTCATTCTAGACGATTATTTTCGCCGGAAGTACATGTTCTTAGTTCTTTCTTTTTTTACCCTTTTTTTTCCTCTTGAGTATTGCAACTTTGTTAATTTACAAGCTAAAACACCTAAGGTATTGCCGGACGAGTATAGCTGCTTATATTTATAAGATTATTAGTGTTCTCTCTCTCTCTCTCTCACTCTCTCTCTCTCTCTCTCTCTCTCTATATATATATATATATATATATATATATATATATATATATATATATATATATATATATATAATAATTAAACTGCACTTTCAAAGCACTATTGGGAGTTATTGGAAAACAAGTTAACCCCACAAATAGAATGGAAAATCGTCTCAAAAGCCAAAACTCCGATTAATTTCAATTTGTGTATTATGGAAAAAATACTAATTATAAAACATAAGGATCCGGACATACTATTGAACAGACATAATGAGTTGATTTGTAAATGTAGGCATAAAAATCACCTCATTTTAAAAAAGTATGTGTAGATATATAAATAGAAAATATAAATTGTTTTAAATGAATATATGAAAATACTGACACTGTGCTCTTTGATATATGTGTTGGAACTTAAAATTTTTTTTTTTTATTATTATTTTTTTATTTTTTATTTTTTTATGTGAACTTATTTAGATATATATATATGAACATTATAGATAAGGGTAACTATGTATTTATATTGTGGACACATATGTATGGTAGTATGGATATATATGTATAAATAGATATGCACGTGTGTGAGTATAGATATACTAATATGAAGCATGTTTGAATACTGAATATTTTTTTTTTTTTTTTTTTTTTTTAACGTGTATGCTGCATGGGTGTGGATGTATATGTATAAATGTTTTTATGTTTGTTTTGTATGTATATGTATATTATATATGTATGTACGAGTATATGTGTGTGTACATGTACTTAAACATGTGTGTTTTTATAGTTTTAAACTACTTGTAATCTATATATGTATATAGACGTAATTACCTTAGAATTTATATTTAGTAAATGTACATATGTATATGTATATGTATGTATATATATATATATATATATGTATATATGTATTCTTTTTATATTTTGTTTTGTATGTAGGGTTTTGTGCTTATATATGAATGTATATCTATTTAAGGGTGTGTATGTGTATATGAGTATCTCTCTCTCTATATATATATGTATATATACGGATGATTAAATGGTTAGATTATTTTTTTGATATATAGATTTGTATATGGATATATGAATTGTATATGTATGTATATGTGTATATATATGTGTGGATGTATATATGTGTGTGTGTATGTATATGGGTATATATATATATATATATATATATATATATATATATATATATATGTGTATGTGTGTGTATGTATATGTGTGCGTACGTACATGAATTGATTTTAAAGGAAATATTGGGTCTTCTTTTGTAATATTCTATAGTTTAAATTTTGTTTTCTTCTGAAGGGAGTTTCATTTCTAAGTTGATAATTTAAATTTAAATATACCATTCTTTGACTATTAATAATAGTAATAATATTAGCTAAATTCCTTTAAAATGAAACACTTCCGAAATCACACTGATAAAATTAAATTTTAACTGTGAAATCTATATATATTTTGAAATATAAATAAAGATTGTAAAATGTATATATAGTTTATGTACGAGGATAAATGAATTTTTGTGTAAATTATCTCAAATGTTTTTTTTTTTTTACTTGTTAATGATCGTATGTATGTAGGGATTCACATGAATACATTTGTGAGGCATATATGAATAAATGAAAATGAATATTACCCTCAAATCAAATTCTATTAAATAATGAAACCTAATCTTTAATTTAGTTTACCAATGTAATAAATAAATTGCATTCATGAATTAATTTTAAATATTAAAATAGATGTTATATATATATATATATATATATATTTTTTTTTTTTTTTTTTTTTTATATTGTGGAAATACAATTAGTCGGATGATTAAACTATTAAGATTTTAAATATTTCTTTATGTCCTAGATAAATATGTTTATAATAGTTATATTTAGTCCTGAAACTATTTACTTAAAAAATTAAACATTTAAGTTAACAAAATTTTTTTCAGACATCGAATTTTCTATCAAACATTGTAAACTATCTTTTACATAATTTTGTTAAAACAAAATTATAACAACTCCATCTCTCTTTCCCCTTCCCCCCTATCTCTCTCTTTACCGTAAGACTCACTTGTATACATTTTCTACAATTCATTTCCGTTTTATTAACCATCTAAAGAGGTCAAGTTTTCTGTCACTCCTCCTACTCCAATATAAAACATACTTAAGAGAGATATAAAATTAACCCCTCCCTATACTTTATATTGTCTGGTTAACTACCACTCTCAACCCCCTCTATTAAATTACAAAAATTACACTACCCACCAATTTCTAATCCCATTTTTTTTCTCATTTCGTTGTTGGAAGATTTACCTGATGATCCTGAATCCTTAAAAAAGGATTTAGGTGAAATAAATTATCGTAATGGTACATTAAAGTGGTTTGTTTTTCATTACATATTTATATATATATATATATATATATATATATATATATATATATATATATATATATATGAGGGTGGCAATAAAGTCACTAAACAGTTACTTACAATAACAATTAAGATAAAGCAATTAATCAACAGTGCAGAAATTTATAATTGAAATAGTTCTAGTTACTAACAATAAATTAATTACCGATATTGTTCGAACTGCAAGCCGCCTACTTCAATGCTTTGCTTTTTTATTATATTTTTTTACTATAAGTAACTGTATAGTGACTTTATTGCGAGCCAACTTTCATCACAAGAAAAGCAATAAAACCACTAAAACGCAAGGAGTTACTGAGTGTAAAAGAATATGGGAAAAATAAAAAATAAAAAACATCCTTAAGGAGAGAGAACAATAAAAAGCATTGAGAAGATAAATGATAACCATTGACAGTGCATTTAAATTTTTGATGATCAATGTTGACTGGAGAGCAAGACTCCAGAAGAGAGTTCCGCAAGTAAGAAGTTATTAATAAACTTTTTCAGACCTACTTATAGTAAGCAGGATGAGAGTTTTAAAACCAGAAAATGGCTTACATACATTTACAACCAATAATATATGTTTTGGAGTCCTCATCCTGCTAGATTCACAGAAATTTATGATCACTACGTTTCTGTACCAACATATTTTAATCATTTCACCCCAAGCAAGGCGACAATGGCACTAGGAGGCAAGGGGATACAGTGAGTAAAAGAGAATGTGAAGACTTTAGTAAAGAGAAGTGATGAAAATGTCAATAAAGGAACAGGAATCAAGAAGACAGAAGATGGCGATTGACTTTGCATTTAAATTTTTGATAATTCGTAGGAAAGCTAAAAATCGTGAGCAGGTTCCACAGATGAGAAGTGTGAGAAAAGAAATTGCTAGAATAGACGCTTGCTTTTAGCTAGTTCATCAGGGAGACCTAATTGCCAATCTAGTAGCACGCTTAAATTCATGCAGTCATGGCACCAAGGAGGAAAAGCTCATCAGAACAATTTGTAGAAAAGACAGAGGAAAGCCACATCACATCGATGGGAAAGTGACTAAAGTCGAGATACCACGTCAGAATAGATTATATTACAGGCCCTTCTTTGAATTTTGTCAAGAATTTTAAGATAAGTAGTTGGAACACCATGCCAGCAATATCCAATGCACGGGCGAATGGTAGATTTATAAATCTACAAGAGAGATTCTCATGAGAAGAACTGTCTGGCATCACACAGTGCCAGACAGTTCACACGACACAACTTTCCTAGCAGCAGACCGAGAAATTAATTCAATATAACCATTCCACTTTATGTCAGCGAAAAAACGTGAGCCCAAGAACACGAAAAGTATTGCTCTCCTGGAGTTTAGCATCAGCCATGCTGATAGTTGACAGAATGGTTCTCTGTGGTGCTAAAATGAAATCAGTTTCATTTTGGAGATGTTAAAATTGACAAGCCATTCCTTGCTCCATTTAACCGCTGATTGGAGGTCCTTTTCCAGAGCAGCTGCCAGTTCTACTTTGTCGGATGTGTCGAGCTTGATACTAAGACAGGAGTAAATAGATTTGTCATCTGCATATCTACCTAGTTGGTAATTGATGACATCGGAAAGGTCGTTGATGAAGATAAGAATCAGCGAATGCCCGAGAATGGAGTCCTAGGGACACCTGCATTAATATTAACTAGAAGATTGTCCATTCAATATGACCTTCATTACACGATTTGTTAGCAATCTTGCGGACATCCTTGTATATATCAATTTTATTTTAAAAATTAATTTGTTCTGATACTCTCGAGTATTTTGGTTTGTTTATCTTTATCGTTTCGTTTTTTTTTTTGTTTTTTTTAACCGTTTCACATTCAAATGTCCTCTGCGCAATATTTCCATATTTTTGTACTATTTCTTTTTAAAAATATTTTTCTGAAACTACTGAAAAATCTAAAGAAATTTCCACAGTACCGAAGAATATGTAAGCGGCTGGCCACTCATGAAACGTTAGAAGTCCGATAAACTTAAGCACCCTACTGGTTTGAGACCGTTTCTTCCGGAAGAAAATATTTGGAAACAATACAGTATAGCTTTTAACAAAGTCTAACCGACTGAAAACGAATCTTCTCCACTTTCTCAATCGGGTCGGTCCGCTGCTAAATGATCATCTGATTCCTATCTCTTGTCTACAACATCCTTTTCTTAAGAAAACAAATTTAGTTTTGTCGATACGTCCTCTTCCTTTCCTCAAGAACATGCCTTCCTGCTTGCCTTGGACGCTGTTCAGACAGCATTATTTGTATCTTTACTGGGCGTGGTAGCAAGCAGTAAGTTACTATTTTCGGAGGCCTAGGTATGACGATAGACTTCATAGCATGCCCTCTGATCAGGAGATTAGAGGTTTTGAGGAACGTGGAACTACCTCTTAATTGATGTTGTTCCCAGGTCCACCAAAACCCGGGCTGGCAGCACATGTTAGGGTCCCAGCTATGGGCAAATAGTGAACCCTAAACAAAAACAAAACACTATGAAAGTATAAAAATATATTTTTATAGTAAAAATACTAGAAAAACATTTTTATATAAAAAATTACCAACAATACATATTTATAGTAAAATTACTAACAATATATTTTTAAAGCAAAATAACCAACAATTCTATTTCATAGTCGAATTACCAACAATATATTTTATAGAAAAATGACAAAAAATACATTTTATCTGTAGTTGAAGACATGCAATTGCGTTCAAAATATATTTAGTTGAAGCCATAAAATTGTGTTCAAAATATTTAGATTTCGGCATTAAATAACCCATAGAGATGCTGATATGCCGCTAAACAAAATCAACCAAATCCAAATCAAATAAATATATATTGAATCATTAGTAAAAAAAAAAATCACATTTAGGGTAGAGCTAAATTTCCTCGGTGTGAAATCGTTATTTTTATGACCAAACATCAAGATACTGATTTTAGAAAATAGTTCCGGTCGAAAAGATTTTTTGTGCTCTATCGTATTTATTTCATCTTCTCGGGATACTTGGACGATTTAAATTCTATGATGCATTGATATCAATAATGAAAACCATAATCCATCATTCCAGCTTTCTTGGATAACTATTTGCAGATCAACATTGCAGAATCGAGCTGTGTCATGGACTATTTTTATTTTGTTTTGTTTTTTATTTCCACCATACATTTTCAATCAGATTGATATCCAGATTGTTTAATGGTCATCTTATTGAGTCGATATGATTTTCTTGATGCAAATGTTAAACACGCTATGCACTGTGGCAATAAAAACTTTAACATCCTGAAAAATGAATTCATCATCATCAAAGTTTTTTCCTCGACAAAATGAGAGAATATTTAAATTATTTGCATGCCGTTCCCATAGTTGCAATTTTTGTTCCGGGCGGCCTTAAAAAAAATTTAGAAGTCTTACTGAAACCCGTTTAGCATAGTTACAGTATAAACTACACGTGGGTCCTGTGGCCATTTGAGAAATACAAATGGTCCTGAACAGGCGTCTGTAACAGGGATTTGTGGCCGCCCTAATACATTGGTTGAATTTGAAATGAGATGCTTGTCATTATATGTATAATAGACAGAACGTCTCTATCTAATTTCTACATGTACCATGTGGAAAACAAAGTCTTCAATAATTTCACCAAGCCCCTACTACATATAAGCAAGCTATATCGATAACATATTCATATGAGCAAAAAGCTGTGAAAAAATATAAAAAAACTGAAAGAAATCTTAGAGAATAATTCAGCAAATAACATTTTACAGTCGATGCCAATAGCCATAATTATACCACCTCATTTTACAAAAACACTCCACTAGCAGAAACACGTGTTTGCTTATCTGAAAAAGTGAATGTCCACACATATACAAAATAGCTATTATAAAAAAAACAAAAAAAAACAAAAAAAAAACATGATTTACCGAGTCAAAGTAATCTTTTTTTCGGACATATTATTCTATAATGAACTTAGCAAATTTAAACAAACCCTAATCATTAACTTCTCTAAAAACGTCGTCGAAGAAGAAATAAAATTAGCTTAACGAAATTTAGAAAAAATTACGCCAGACACGTTTCTGACGCAAGCACAAATAAAAACTTCATTAACTTATTCTATCGTAACCTAATGCACCATAATTCGAAGCAAGATGTAAAAGCAAATTAAAAACATTATTCTCTGGTACATATCACTCAGAGATCTTAAGAAACACCTCAGATTTATCATCTGCTACAAAAAGTTTAAAACATCTAACTTAAGCGGCTTCATAAATGCCGTCTATATAATAAATAATTTTGTCGATGAAATCTTATGCCACCCAAATAGGAGATTGCATCTAAAATACAAATAGAAAAAAACATTAAATATTTACATCGGGAGTACATGAAGTACACTCTCTCGCAGATTAATCTGTCATCTGTCGAAACTCAGTGCAATCCATTCACATCGACCAAAATACAAATATCAACATAAGAGAAATAACACACATACACACACACATATATATATAGACATATAGATATGAAAAGACTTAGATATATAGATAGATATGAAAAGACTGAGATAAATAGATAGATATGAAAAGACTGAGATAGATAGATAGATAGATAGATAGATAGATAGATAGATATGAATAAGTTTAGATAGATGTAAATAGCCATAGATAGATATGAATAGCCTTACATAGATTGATCGATGGATAGATATGAATAACTTTAGATAGATAGGTGTGAATAGCCATAGATAGATAGATAGATGTGAATAAAACCTTTACATAGATATGAAAAGCCTGTGATACATGACTAAATAGATAAACAATTAGATAGATATGAAAAAGCCTTGTTATAAACAGATAAATAGATATAGATGAAAAGCCTGAGATAGGGAGACAGATCGATAGATATGAATTGTCTTAGATATATATATATATATATATATATATATATATATATATATAGAGAGAGAGAGAGAGAGATAGATAGATAGATGCGGACTGAGGGTAAATAAGAAGAAAATAGATTGTTTAAACGGAGGAGATAAGTTAAAGGAGAAAAACTGAAAGCGATCATCTTAATGGTTGGCTTTATATTGTCGCCGGAATTGGCGCTCGTGGGAAGTGTACGTCACTCAACAAGTCGATACTCCCTTATTCTATCAGCGGACTGATCCGCCTGACATGTAAACAGTAACTGAAGAACGCCACGTTGAAAATTAATGACGTTTACCGAAAAGAAAATCAGTGATTTTTCCAAGAGTCAGAAATAACACACACACATATATATATATATATATATATATATATATATATATATATATATATATATATATATATACATATATATATATATATATTAGATAGCCATCATAGAGAACCCTCCCTGCATCCCATCAGGATAGCTGATGCCCAGCTCCACGACAGTGCCTCTCCGCAGCTGCTTGGTCTCACGCTGTCCACTGACCTGAAGTTGAACAACTACATAAAATCTTCAGTTGCTACCTCACAGACATGCTGTGGCTTCCCTGTGTCTTTTCTACAAGTACTTCCATGGCAACTGTTCTGACGAGCTACTTTCACTGGTTCCTAAGCTGTGTGAATTTAAGCGTACTACTAGATTGTCATCTCAGTCCAACTCTTTCACTTCCTGTCACTTGCTTCTCAGCTATAATCTTCAAATATTCAAATGTAAGGTCAATCTTCTGATGTCTTGACCTTGTCCTTCTCTTTCTCCTTTTCCCAAACACTCCTCTTTACTCTTACCTTCAATCTTTGTAATCCCTTGCGTGCTAGTGGCACTCCCGCCTTGCTTGGCGGTGGGATTTGCTTAAAAAATTAATATATATATATATATATATATATATATATATATATTTATTGATGCATGTTTCATTGAATAATATAGACAAGTTTTGTCTATTTATTATATGTACATTCTTTTTATGTCCTCTGACAAGCTTAATAACATTATCATTAAAAGATGAAAGAAAATCACCATATTGATACATATTTTTTAATCCTATCTAAGCTTTCGGATTACATAAGACATTGTTAAAGATGACATTATATTAACCAATGCATGGACAAAACAATAATGATAGTCTGTTTTGTTTGCATGGAAGATTTCCTAGTAACGACTAACTCGTGCATACGAGAAGCTGGAAGCGAAAATCGCACCGCACTTCATGACATCACACATGATCACGCGTGAGTGAAAACGAGAAGTATGGGAAACCGTTGGTATAAACCAATGGCTTCTGTTATCAATTATAAGCATTTAAGAATATTTGTGAAGATTTCGTAGTTTATTTTGTTCAGGTTACGTTTCAACTGTTTTATGTATATAGCTTGAAGAATTTTTAGTTTTTGTTTCTTGTTTTCATGTTTAAGTATAGTTGTGTTTTCAACGAGGATTTTCTGGAATTATGCATGTTGTTTTAAATGCCCAATATATATATATATATATATATATATATATATATATATATATATATATATATATAAGGAATGGTAAGTTGATGAGATGTATAGACGTTTATTTCATTTAGTTTGAAAAACAGTATACGAACTAGTACAGAAAAAAAATTGATCTTTTTATGTTGGGAACAGAAATTTATTAGATTGTATTTATTGGTTGCTTTTACGTTGACACTCGGTTTAATTTATTATTAACGCAGTGCAGCTTGATATCTCGGAAAGATAAATTATTGTTTTCTTCCAATTCGAATGTAAATTTTATCGTATGTTCAACCCCGTTTAGTTTATCTATAAGGTCAGGTTAGTTGGTATCATGAGGATATATTAATAGCGCATCTTGAATATATCGGAAGTATGTTGATTGTTTGGGTAAAATTCTTTGAAAGACAACAGACGAGAGAAACTCTAAGAAAATACATGCCATCATTCCACTAAGAAGCGATCCCATTGGTAATCAAATTTTTGTTTATAAAAGTTATTATTACATATGAAATAGCATTAATTGGTGACGAGACAACAGATTTTTTATTATTTTAGCTATTAAAAGAGAGGGGCTCATCTTTGTGTTAGATGTCTTTTTAAGCATTTTACAACCGGATTGTTGGTGTAAAGAGATTTTATATCGTGACTGCTCATGAGTTTATATATATATAAACTCAAGCAGACTTATTGAAAAAAATAAGGGAAATAAATATGATTGACAAACTCATGAGCAGTCGCGATATAAAATCTGTTTACACCAACAATCCGGTTGTAAAATGCTTAAATCTCTTAAAAAAACATCTAACATTTTTTCAATAAGTCTGCTTGAGTTTATATATATATATATATATATATATATATATATATATATATATATATATATATATATATATGGGATGGTCTAATAGTCGGTGAAAAAAATACCTTCTTGTCTCTGTCTGTCGGATATGATAAGGTAATTTGATTTATTGTCCCAGTTATCCTCAAAAGTCCCAAAACATTTTTCCTTACACAGAGTTTTGCCTTTTATTCCCACCTGAAGAACCGGAACCCAACACACGTCAAGTCGATGAATATATTAAAAGCTTTTCCACTTTGACTTATCATGTCTACTTTTGTTTCGTATACTATTAAACAATATAAAAAACACATACAGTAGCGGCCATAATATAAGGAATGGAAACAACAAAGACATATTTCCTTTGTTCCATTTAATCTTTATTTAAAAAAAAAAACTATTATGTAAATTTTTGTAACTTTGTATAATATTTATGCATTACGCCCTAATCTTTATTCGGTAAAAATTTCATTGCTAATCATGCATTACTTTTTAAGTAATACACATATTTGTTGTTTCCGTTTCTTATATTATAGCCGCTACTGTATATGACGATAGACAAAGATACATAATATTCAATATGATCTCTAAATTATCTTCAACACATTATATCTAATGTGTTCAAGGTAAAAAATATATATTCGCGCCTGTGGGAAATAAAGGAAGCTTCTAAGATGTCGAAATGGCAAATTGAATGGTGTGTTTTATTTTTATTTACTTACTAGCCTAGAAGCCGCCCTTCGGTCGGACTTTAGGTTATCTCCCACGGTGGGGTTTGGGCCATCGGCCCTTTACCTTCAGAAAAAGTTATAATAATTTAGAAATAATAAAATTATTTTATCTTTATTCGACAACCCAAGCCGGCATAATCATCCTTCGTATACACAATCGATATCTGTAATTTATTTATATTTATTTTGCGACCAATTTTTATTTTCTTTTAAAATCATCATTCTTTATGATCCCTTCACATAAAGTCACTTTTAAAAAAACATTCGAAAACCCGAACTATGTAATATTTTCGAATACGTCACAGTACGTGTGCTAGAAAAAAAACATACGAGCAACGTACCGTACCCCACATAAGTTTTAATTACGGTTTAATTAGACGATATCAATTGCAATTGCGACGAAAAGCGAAATTAAAGTTAAACCTTTAATAAAGAATTGTTTTTTGAAACCTTTCACTCCGTTCGATAATTAAATTTAACTTTAAATGAGTAATTTATTTAATTTTTAATCGTGTGTAACAAAGTAGTTATTACCTGTTACTTCAGGTCGTTTATGATTCGCCGAGATGGAAAAAATGAACGGACGGACGGGCATACGTACACTGCGCTTCTTTTATATAGATTCATTTATTGCACATTAGAAACGAAAGGGAGAGAAACAATGGGGTGGCAAAGCACGACAGAAATTATCCGCGATGCTTTTTGTTTTTATAGCCAAATTCAGCTAAAATATATTTGCCTCAAAGACACGATCTTTGTTACACAAAGATCGGGTGAACTAGCACGCATATATATACACACACAGGCATATACACACACACACGCATTCACGACTGAATAGTGAGTTCGATCTTCATCGGAAGCTCCATAATTTCGGCCTTGAGCCACATCTAAGATACGATTTGAAAATCGTCATACTAGTTTAAATCAAACACTAAATGTAATTTATGCTACTTGTGAAAAAAATCAGGGAACTTCTGTCGTAATACTAGTGTTATTATGGTAGTTATTGTCGTGAAAGGAACCTTAGTTTTGCCTAACACCGCAACTTGCTACAGAACCAAAACATTAACCTAAACACTCGAGTCATGTTCTTGGATAGCCTGGTCAGATAGAGATTTCATATGGATGTCATGCATGGCGCCATACCCGTTCAGAAATGTCTAAACTGCTAGCTGTATAATTTTTTCATCATTTCACCTTAAGCAAGGCAATAAAGCCACTAAGTCTCAAAGGGTTAAAGAATGTGAAAAAAATATGAGAAAAGCATATTATTAAGAAAGGAAAACAATAAAATAACAGGAATTAAGAAGACAGAAGATTATTACTGACATTGCATTTAAATTTTTGACTAACTAAAAAGCAAGAAACAAGAAGGAAGTTCTACAAGCAAGAAGTGTGCGAGAAGAAACTTTCAACATAGAACTTACATCTAGCAATTTGAACGGTAAAATGATAAAACCTACCTGCTAATCTAGTACTGCGTTTAAATTCGTAAAGTATGCAACCGATTTGGCAAATCAGTGGTTAAAAATGGTTTCGAGCGACTGAAGTGTGTAAGTCTCCAGGAAGACCATTCATCTTCGAACCTGGTATATATATATATATATATATATATATATATATATATATATATATATATATATATATATATTAGGAAAGGGATTAAATCCGACTTATTTTTAAGTTTATTTGTTTAAATGTTGTTTTTAATATATACTCATATTTGAGTAGATGCTATGTTTTTATTTATTAAACAGTATATTTATTTATTTACATCTACCGGTCCGAATATTCGAGAAATCTTAGAGGGCAGCTATTTCTTCAAGATTCAGGCCAGTAATGTAAATAAATAAATATACTGTTTAATAAACAAATATAAACAGAGCAACAGATGATAATCCATAAATAACGTTTAAATATGTATATATATATATATATATATATATATATATATATATATATATATATATATATATATATTCATACACGTTTCGTTAAATAATATAGACAAGTGTTGTTTATTTATTTTATGTAAATTTTTTTCGTAACTTCTGATAAGTTTAATAACATTATCGTTGAAAGAAGAAAGAAATTCACAATAGTGATCCATATTTTTTTAATACAATCTAAGCTTTCGGCTTACTTAACCCATTATCAAAGATGTCAATTACAACATATTAAACAATATACGGACAAAACAGTGATGATAGTCTTATATGCGCGTGTTTATCGTTGCTTAGAAATCTTCTATGTAAACATTGACAGACTATCATAAATAGACAACACTTGTCTATATTATTTAACGAAACGTGTATGAATGAAAAGATGCTACCTAAATACACACAATATATATATATATATATATATATATATATATATATATATATATATAATAATTTTATCATATAGACAAAACCATTTTACTTACTAGAAAGATGCAACTTCGTTTCAGTGCATTTCAGCTGCACCTGTCGAAGTGCAGTTGAAATCTTTGTAGTGAGTAAAATGGTTTTGTCTATATGATAAAATTATAATAAATAAATAATTATCGCTCTACTATGAGTATCGAGCCCTCTTTTGAATTAATGCTGTGAACATTAGAATTTATATATTACTTTCGTTCTCGTCGCATCGGATATATATGTATATAGAATACCAGGAATTATTTGTCTTTTCATTGTATATATATATATATATATATATATATATATATATATATATATATATATATATATATATATATACAATGAAAAGACAAATAATTCCTGGTATTCTTTTTGAGGTTGGACGTGACGTCAGGTGTCACGCCTATTATGAACGAGGCCACACAAAAGAATGTGATTTATTTATTTTATTTATTTTGTTTTATTTTTGTATAGATGTAATATCTGTGTACCTAATTGGGGTATTGAAGGAGCTTGAATTTATTTTCGATATATTTCTCCTCTTCATGTAAATATTGAGGGCTGTAAATTCTGATTGCTCTTAAGTAGAATCTGATGATCATTTGCACTTCAAGACACCTTCTCCTGTAATGAAATATTTTATTTAACGTGGGCTGCTTATTTTGTCTAATAATAGCTTTTAGCGTTTTTAGTATTTCCTTGCATTTGGTACTGAAGAGTATTTTGGTACTATGCGACAATATTTGTCCTATGTCGATAGTTATATTTTGGTCCTTTATGATGTGCCGATCGATGAATGCACCGATTGCCCTGAGTTGTGACAGGTCAATCTGCGAGAGAGCGTAGTTCATATGTGCTTAATGTAACTAATTTAATGTTGTTTGTTTATTATTAGTGATGGAGATGCAATCTACAAATGGACATGAGAATTTATAGACAACATTATTTTTACATAGGATGGATTTTTTTAAGTCCTTTGTTATTGGTAAAAATTAAAATTAGATGTTTTAAATTTTTATAGTAGATAATAAATCTTAGGTGTCTGTTAGGATCGTTGAGTGATATGTACCGGTGAATTACATTTTAATTGCTTTTTTATCCTGTTTATAATTAAGGTGAATCTGTTTATGAGAGAATAAGTTAATGGAGTGTTTATTTTTGCTTGTATCAGAGTGGAGTCTTGCGTCATATTTTCTAAATTTCGCTAAGGTTAATTTTATCTTTTCGTCAACATGATTAGGGAAGTTATTGTTGATTACGATTTCTTTAATGTTACTAAGTTCCTTATAGAATAATATATCCGAAGAAGAGATTCCTTTCGCTGAGTAAATCATGTTTTTTTTATAACAGCTTTTTGTATCTGTGAGGACATTTCCTTTTGTAGTTCCGTCCTGGGTATGACGATAAACTACATCTGCGTCCTGGGTAAGACGATAAACTACATTCGCGTCTTGGGTAAAACAATAAACTACATCCAACAGCAAGGTATCTGATCAGGACCCGGGTGGTAGCATCTGTTAGGGTCCCAGCTATGAGCAAGTAGTTAATCCCCAAACTGGGGTAAAAACGTGTAAAAAAAAAAAAAGGTTTTGATACCAGCAATGCATTTTTGCAAAAATTATTACCAGTAATAAGTTTTTGAAGAAAAAAATTATTACCAGCAATACATTTGTAGAAAAAATATTACCAGCAATACATTTAAAAAAATATTACTAGCAATACATTTTTGAAAAAAAATATTAACAGCAATACATTTTTGAAAAATGATATCACCATCAATACATTTTTGAAAACGAATTGCCAACGATACATTTTTGGAAAAAATATTACCAGAAATACTTTTTGAAAAAAAAATATTACCAGCAATAAAAATCTTGTCGGCATATAAACCTCTACGGGTTATTACCCGTAGAGGTTGATATGCAGTAAAACAAACTAAACTAAACCAAACATTTTGTAGTTAAGCAAACACGTGTTTCTGCTAGTGGGGTAATTTTGTAAAGAGAGGTAGTAAAATTATGGCTATTGGCATCGACTCATACACCAGGGAAAGGGATTTTATTGTTAATTTTGTGTTCATAAGTAAAATGCTATTTAAAGAGTTATTCTCAAAGGTTTATTTTTTTCATTTTTGTTATTTCTTCTGATCTGTTTGCTCATATGAACATGTCGATATAACGTGTGTACATAGTGGGGGCGTAGTTGGTCGAAGATGCGAACCCATTTTTACGCCGTCAGTTTGTATATAAATGTTGTCATTAGTCAGTCAGTCAGTTAAGTGCCATTATGTGATACACGCTTGGACAATCATGTCTCTTTCGATCCATGTCTGACTCGGTAGAAGATTTTCCCGTATTATATTTTCATTTCTTTCTGCAGCAGACTTGTTGCCAACTGAGACTACAGAATTCAGTCTGTACTGCGCTTCAACCCATAGCTGGTGGGGAGAGCTGCATATGCAATATGGTGCATAATTACAAGGCTGCATCACCTAATAAGTTGGCTCCAGACAATCTTCTTACTACTGCTTTTCACCTAATTTGACTGGATTAATTTGAATTCAAATGTGTTGGTGTCGTAACTGTTATCGATGTTAAACATGGAATCGGTTGGTCAAGTTCGAATTTCGTCTGGAGCTGTTTAATATTTTCGTAAACGGTAGAAATCGATCTTTTTCTCGACTCTCACCAGCTGTTGATAAAATATTATGCTTACCGGTATAGTTCGCTGCCTTAGCTGGTCCTAGAGGAAGAAAAACCTTTAAATGCAAAACCCACGCGAAGACAACGATAAATGACGAGGACAGGCTGGGCTCTAAAATGTAATGCTGGGAATAAATTTTCCTTCAAAAAAATTATTGCTGATATTAAAACCTATTTTTACACTTTCATAGCGTTTTAACCCCAGTTTAGGGGTTAACTATTTTCCCATAGCTGGGACACAAACAGGTGGTACCACCCCGGGTCATGGTGGACCTGGGAGCACCAACAGTTAAGAGGTGATTTCACGCTCCTCAAAACCTCCTGATCAGAGGCCTTGCTGTCGGATATAGTTTATCGTTATACCCAGAACGCGGTTCTAGTTTAAAGTCATACCCAGAACGCGGAAGTAGTTTAAAGTCATACGCAAGACAAGGTATCTAGCATATGCAGTGAAAAATTGTGAGCGATACTGAAAATTTGGTCCGGAATTGGAGTAAATGTTTCTTGTAATTTGGGATGGGAGAAGACGACCAGTCCCGGGAATTCCAATTCTGCCGCAACACATTCACTAAGAGAGGTAGGGTCGGTGTAATATTGATGTTCACGTGACAGTGGTCGTAGAGAATGGGCAACATTTTTGTCCTTTTCCCATATGCGGACGTATGTGTGTAGTGCTCCCTACGTAAAAAAAACCTTGTGTCACACCCTGCCTTAGTGGGGAGACCGGGAAAATATATTTGATGGTCTATTTAGATTTGCCTTCACTATCGGTATGCTTGTAAAATCGCCGGCATATGGCTATCAGCCCATCCCGTAGGTTTGCAAGATTTTTGGGTCAAAGATTATTGTACCTAATTGTCATGCTAAATAAAGTAGACAATGCTACTTTGCTAAAAATACTGGTGCTTTCTCTTCAATCAGTATTAAGGCAACAAAAGATGGCTCCCGACAGATCCGAGGGGGTGAAAAGGGATTTGTCTTTTCTTATTCCCATGTTGTCCTGCCACGAACCTTAACATTTCTTCCTTCTTTTCGAGTATAGACTTACTTAATGAAATAGCATTGTTGTTAATGGTTTACGCTTGGCGAAGCAGGTTTTGTTGAACGTGTGTCGGAATCAAATACATCTCAGTCGTTCGTTCTCGAACACCCACACACACAAGGAAACATGTCTGTCTGTCTGCTGACCCTTAGATTGAGAAGAAGAAAGATGCGAATGCCCAATTCCAAGAAACTCAAAGTAAGTCCCTAATGCCGGAATTGGCCCAAAAGGGAAGTTCTGAAGAAACAGTACAATTTCTGGAACTGCACGCACAGATGTGTAAGTATATCATATTGAATTCAGTCTTGGATCGTATTTCATCCTCAGGGAAGGTGGATAAATACCTATCTATCAAGACTATACTATATATATATATATATATATATATATATATATATATATATATATATATATATATATATATATACGCCTTTTTTTCCTCTTTCGTTCGTTCTTTCTTTGATTCTGTCAGCTTTTCTAGTCTCCTTTTTTCTTTCTTACATCCCTTTTTTCTTTTCTTATTTATGTCTTTTTGGCCTACTTTTATTCATTCCTTACTCATTCATTCTTTCTTTCTTTCTTTCTAACTTTCTGGCTTTCTCTCTCTCTCTATCTCTCTCTCTCTGGCTTTCTATTTCTTTTATTGTTTTCTTACAGTCCGTCTGTCTGTCTGTCTTCATCGTCTTTTTTCATTCTTTATGTATATCTGACAGTCTGTTTATCAGCATTTATAGTCGTCTTTTTTTATTTTTTCCTTTCTTTATTTAAGTCTTTCTGACCTTCTTTCTTTATTTCCATATAACTGTCTTCCTATCACCCTCTCTTTCTTATTTCTTTTTTTTATTGTCTATCTGTCTGTTTTTCTACCATTTTTTCTTTCCGTCTTTGGTATGACTATAAACTACATCCGTGTCCAGGGTAAGACGATAAACTACGTCCAGCAGCAAGGCCTCTGATCAGGAGGTTTTGAGGAGCATGGAAGCCCATCTTAATTGCTGGTGTTCCCAGGTCCACCCTGACCCGGGGTGGTGGCACCTGTTAGGGTCCCAGCTATGGGCAAATAGTTAACCCCCAAACTGAAGTAAAAAGCCTTATGAAAGTGTAAAAATAGGTTTTAATACCAAAAATATTTTTAAAAAATTATTACCAGAAATCAATTTTTCAAGGAAAAAAAATTTGCTAGCAATATATTTTTGAAAAAGAAAAATACCAGCAATACGTTTTTGAAAAAATGTTACCATAAATACATTTTTTTAAATAATATTACTAGCTATATATTTTTAATATTACTAGAAATAGATTTTTGACAAAACAAAATATTACCAGGAAAAAAAGTTGTCGGCATTATATAACCCATTGAGGTTTATATGCCATAAAACAAACCAAACCAAACCAAACCAAACCAAACCAAACCTTTTTTTCTTTTCTTTTTTTATTCTCGTCTTTCTGGTATTATTTCTGTCTGTCGTTCTAGTCTTCTGTTTTTTCTTTCTTCATATATATATATATATATATATATATATACGCACGCACGCACGCACA
This sequence comes from Acanthosepion lycidas, assembly GCA_963932145.1. NCBI lineage: Eukaryota > Metazoa > Mollusca > Cephalopoda > Sepiida > Sepiidae > Acanthosepion > Acanthosepion lycidas. The sequence continues at coordinate 128,317,246 of OZ010583.1, forward strand.
CACACACACACACATATATATATATATATATATATATATATATATATATATATATACCAACTAATAATTCATCTGAAAGGACCAGAATCAAGCTAACTATTCCAACTTACCTCGTCGTCCTGGCGACAATAACTGTGTTGTTTGTAACAAGGTTACAAACAACACACGTTCATCATCAGAACTTAAAAGGCATATGTTTGTACACAGGAGAGTTGTAGGGCACGCAGATCCAATCTATCCAATCAAAGATACAAAGTTTATCTCTCATATGTGCCTGATACCTATGAAATCAAATACTGGTCTCCACATCCCTCTTAAAGGCCATGGACTGCCGAAACGAGATGGAAACCGTCACAAATGATGTGAAGGGGGATGGGGCGTGTCACATCTGAAGTAAGATGTGGAAAACGCCATACATATATATATATATATATATATATATATATATATATATATATATATACATATATATATATATACATATATATATATATACATATATATATATATATATACATATATATATATATACATATATATATATATATTTATATATATATATATATATATATTTATATATATATATATATGTATATATATATATATATATATATATATATATATATATATATATATATATATATATATATATATATATGTATGTATATGTATATAAAAATGCCACAATAGGTTTAATAAATTCATAAAAACCCACATATATAAAACTCAGTCTGCTTATAAATGTAAATTTTGAATTCTTATTACACTTTTCTTCGACACAAGTTATTTTCATTATCCTTCCGGTGTCGGATTTGACAGAAACCACAAAAAATTAAAAAAAACAAAACAAATAAAAACGGCTGGACAATATCAAGTTTTTGATAGTTTACAATTAAAACGCAATGTTCATTAAATATTAACGTCATTTTTGACAGCACTTGCAAGCTAGTTTAAAAATAAAACTTATGAGTAGGAATATTTTATCTTTTCTTTTCTTTTTTTAATAAAACTCTTAAAAATACCAAACTTTGAATACTGTCGTCATTATTATAGTGAATAATATTAATAATAACTTGTGGTTATTTAGTAACCGTAAATGCACGATTGAGAGCACTCTTCCTAATAAGCGACCTCTCTTTCTCCAAGGAATTTAAAATAAGCACCCCTTATCGAATAAACAAGTGGCACTAAACGAATATATCTGTGAAACGAAAGAGGGCATTTGTATGATTCTGGAACTTTGTAGTTATATTAATCAAAAGTGCTCTGGGCACTAAATCGAGCATTTACGGAATCTGTGATGAAACGGGCCATAATCGGATGTGCAGGTGGTGAAATGGATCGAGATGAGAAATCGGAGTGCCTGGTTCGAATTCCAGTCGAGTCCACTTACGCGCGTTTGAAAAGTATGAATATATCACCGTTCTATCTATGGCATGTGTTTAGAAAAATCATTACTATTATAAACAATTATTAATATAATACCACCACCACTCTCAAAAAATATTTTTACATTCCACAAGACGTTTCGGTTTTAAAACAACACAAAAAATTAATAAGCCGTAAAAACAAATCAATCTTAAGACATGAATGAAATATGGAGTTAATTTCTTTTATATGTCATGTCTACTCAGAGCATGGTTGATCGTGACTCTTCACAACTTCCTATTTGCTATTGCTCTGAATAACACTTATCGTTTTAGCACATTTAATCTTTGTGGTCTTTCTTCTGTCATTCATGTTAAGCTGATTATTCGCTTCTTTTTTCCAATTATCTTGCATTCGTCGTGTTCTGTGGGTATTAAATTCTTCAAGCCTTCTTTCCTCATTATGTAACACAAATTGTCCAGCTTTGTCTTTTTGGTTGTTAGCAGTCGTTTTCCCTATTGTCTTTTTGTAATGATGAAAAATCTCCTCATAGATTAAAAAGAGACTTGAGGCAACAGGTTCTACCGAAGAATGATGAGAATACCACGGACTGATCATGTGGGCAATGCCGAACTTCTTGGGAAAAAGGAAACAAAAAGGACTCTTATACTTGCAATCAGAAGGAGACAGTTGATATTCCTAAGGATTCTTACGAGGAAAGAGGGCTTGATGAATCTGACACCCGTATGATATATTTAAGGCAAGAATGACAGGAGGAAGAAGTGAATAACCTACATAACGAAATTCTGTAAATCGTTGGCAGCACTCTTTCGTCTTTATGTCTCTTCTAATCCCTTGTCGAGAGACATAATGACGAAAGAGTTTTAGTTTTTTTTTTGGGGGGGAGGGATTTGATACTCACAAGACATATTGAAGTTAACAGGAACAGAGGACAGCAACGAATACCCCCACCTAACCCAACAGATTGTGTAAATGGATGGCAGAACAGGTATTAAGACTGATATTGATTGATTGATTCGTTTTCTACGGCTTACCAACCCTTTGCAGGTTATTTAAATACAAGAAATATATATTTTTTATTTTTGGTAGGGGGATATTAATGATTTACTGATACAAGTCATAATAATGAACCTATAAGTCGTCGTCGGCATCCGTCCGTCTCGAGAGACGATGGAGTAGCGAGGGCTACCCAGACGTCTTGTCCCCCGCCCCTTGTTGGCCTTGCTAGCAGATTCCAAAGGAGAGGATAAACTAATACAGTTTGGTACCAGCGCAGCTGCAGGAGTTGCCGGAAGGTAGCACAAAGTGTCGTCCATCCGCCTTAGGGGCTCTACTCCGGGTTTGAATTCAGAATTGTCCTTCTCCTGGACCAGTTGCCATCCAAGGCTATGGAACCCAGTTTGTCCTGCTATTTACCCATAGCTGGAGGGAGATTCACACCTTTCCCAAGAGTATTAGCACGTAAATGAATGTAATGGATTCGACTGGAATTCGAACTGGGCTCTCCGATTCCTCAGTCTAAGAATAATTACTCCACCGTGACTCCTCTATAAGTGGTGGGGGTGAAAGAGGTGTAGTCATACCTATTCCAAGGGCATTTGCGCGCAAGTTAATATAACAAACTCAACTGGAATTGAAACATTAAATTCCGTGCCATTATCCATTACACAATCAACACATACAAGGTTAAACACCCGATATTCCCAAGGGGTTACCTATATAGTCACTGACCAGGCTCAATATTGCTTAACTTTGGGAACCGGTATTTAAACTTGATATGGCCGTAAGCTAGGAGTTGTTAGCAAAAATACAAAACATACTAAATTACTTAGCTACAAAAGAGAAGTTGTGGAGTGAAATGATCGCCAAGTCCTGAATAGATAGGTTGAGGAATAGATTAAGATGTATGCTCGCAAATACACAATAGATTAATAAGTACGTATGTTCGGAAATAAACATGTTCATCCGTGAGTATTTCTGAATTTTTATTTTAATAAAAAAGGAGAAAAATCATTGTTTATCACAATTCCATTTCATTTCTATTTGCTTTATATTTTGTGTATTTCCATAAACATTATTTAGGTCTGTGGTATTCAAATAAATATAGTTTCTACTAACATTATTTAAAAATAAGCGAGGCCAATGGGCGCTGAGATAGAAATGCATTCCGATGCCCGCCTTCAAGCCATCGCCTTTCCCCACACTGATTTCTCTTCCCTTGTACCCCGCCAAACCATCTCTCGCCTTTCCTTAATATGTTTTCTTTTCTTTCTTTTTTTTCTTTTCCCTTCACAAATTGCCCTTTCCTTTTCAAACATCTCCATGAAAATATAAACATTTATTCAAGGGCCTCAGCTGTTATTTTTTATTCGCTCGAGCTAGCTCGGACAATGATGTGTTTTTGATGCGAACCACCACGGTCCTGAATGAAGGTCGAAAAGTCATTAGGGTGGCATCCTATGTCATTAAATACTTGGTCAATATAGATGATTACGCCATGGCTAGGTGTCCAGAGTAGTAGATCACTTGCAAGTCATTGATTTGCTCTCTACAGGTGACCTGAAAAGCGCAACCTGAGTTAGTGTAAGATTATAGAAATATCAGTGATGGGTCCATAGAGCTGTGTTTTAATTGGATGTTGTCACTAAGAGATGTTAAATATAGCTCTCATTATCCGATCGTAGGTTCCATCAGGTTTAGACTGTAATGTTTTAGTTAATGTCCAAGCAATGGCGTCATACATTAAAACCGAGTCTACAGTTGCGCGAAAGGAGCTTCGTTTCAGGTTGTCCGATAGATCAGATTTCTAGATTACATCCATTTCTTTCAGATTTCCAGATTACATCAATATTTTTCAGATTTCTAGATTACATCCATTTTTTCAAGGCATTGTGGAAACGTATAAACAGCTGAAGTCAACTTTTAAAATGCTGCTCTTCAGAAATTAAGTCTAATAAACAATTTATCTTACGATAAATCTTTTAATGAAAAAATAAGTTGTAAGGTGATAATAAGACTAGACCCACAACTTTTTCATAGTAATGTCTTTCTTCATTGAGCACACTGCTCATCTATTCTTTTGTCAGACTAATCTAAGCTTAACCAATTCACATTCAATATTCCAATAACCGAGATCAAAATTTTGAATAAACTGCAGCAGGATCATTGATACAAAACCTAATTAGGCACTTAGACGTTGCACAATGGGTAGCAAGCTAGTTTCACCCTTGCGACAGAGTAGTGAGTTAGATATTCACTGGGTGCTCCCTACTTTTGGCCTCGTGCCACATCTAAACTACGCTTAGTAAATCGCTATTATAGGGTTTCTTATGATGGCACACATTTTAAATGCAATTATCTTGAATTACAAAAATGATATAGAGTACCAAGTATATTTATTATGTAACTGATATACAAGAGTTCAATTTATTGCCTAAGATTTGAATATTACATCCCTGAGATGGTCAGCAACACAAAGAGAACATGCACGAATTCGCTCTCTCTCTCTCTCATTTGAGACCCATTTGGCATTGCCTACTCGTGGAATTTTGTAACAACACGCAGGATGACCTTTCGGGATGGTGACTATCGCTTTCCAAAATGTCGGAATTTCCTTTGGGCGCAACGATGGATCTTTGGTTAGTGAAGTATGCTTCCACTAGATATAAAATTTCTTTTAAAGTCCATGTCTATTATGCGGCCCACCATCAGCAAAAGAGATATTAGATAAGTGTAGGATATAGGAAAATGTTTGATAACATGTTGAATTCTTGCATATCAGCTATGTAATAAATATAAAATATTTTCTTTCCAGAAACTAAGTTCTGTTCAGCATAGTTGAAGTATAAACCATAGGTGGGCTCTGTTTACAATAGAGATTGGGTTAGGATTATAATTATTTTTTTTTTAAATATGATTCCATCGCGACACAGAAATTACTGTTTCGAAACTGGTCAGCAGTATTTAAGTTTAATTCCAATTTTAAACCTTAACCACTGGGTGGCTGTTTCATACTCAAGCCTTATATATATATATATATATATATATATATATATATATATATATATATATATATATATATGGGGCCTGGGGGGTGTATCAGAGAAATTCAGGCAGAATGACAATTCAGTAACCTGAAAGCTTCTCTATATTGTTTTTATATTGTTATTCTGTATTTTTCTATATTGCTTTTTCTGCATTGCTTCTATATTCTATATTTTCTATATTGTTAGGTATTTTTCTCTATTGTTTCTTCTGTATTGTTTCTATATTGTTTCTTCTGTATTGTATCTATATTGTTCTTTTATATTTTTCTATATTGTTCTTATGTATTGTTTCTATATTGTTCTCCTATATTTTTATATATTGTTCTTCTGTATTGTTTCTATATTGTTTCTTCTATATTGTTTCTTCTGTATTGTTTCTATATTGTTCTTCTCTATTGTTTCTATATTGTTCCTTCTGTACTGTTTCTATATTATTCCTCTGTATTATTTCTATATTCTTCTCCTATATTGTTCTTACATATTGTTTCTTTTTTTTTCTGTATTGTTTCTATAATGCAGTGCTAAAAGTTTTAAATAAATTACATGTTTTAATGAATAAAATTGATCAATAACTGATCAATTCAATAAATAGCGTAAATGTGTCGTACTGGGGACAGAATTGTTTATTTCATTATCTTTTCTTTTGTAGCAAAAATTTTAAAATCAAATATAAATTTTGTAAAAAAAATACTTTTCTATAGAATCTTTACGACATTCATTTCTTTAACTTTTAATTTTTAGACACGGGGAGGCGCGATTTACAATGCCTTTTGTAATGCTAAAAAGTGGAAATTTTCTTTTTTGGTTTTTATACTTTAAAATTACACACATATTTGCATAAAGATTGTGACACAAAGTGAGATTCCAGTTTTGCATTATGCAGATATTGCAAATCAAACCCCCACTTAGAACCACTTTAAAACTACATTTTTCCTGCAAATGAAAATATCCCAGATAAAGATTTGAACGAATTTTACCAGAGAAATACTGATGGTAAGAAACCAGAAAGAGTTCTACGAGTTTCTCGCTTGTAGAATTCTCTTCTGGATTCTTAATTCTCGATGAACTTTGATTTTCAAAAATTTAAATGCAATTTTTAAACTCTTAATTCTTGTTCTTTTATTGTCCTCTCTCCTTAATAGTATACAGTGTGTCCATAAAGTTCGTGTGCACTTTAAAAAATTTATAACTTTATTTGTATTTGCGATAGGAATAATTTATAAAAATAATTAGAATGAAAGAAATCTACACTTTTTATGGTTTTATTGAAATTTTATTTAAGTTTCCACATGTTCTCCATCATTAGCAATACATAGGGTAATACGATTTTGCAGTTCACGAAAAACATTTGCCAACTGATTTACAGTAATGTCTGAAATCACATTAGTTATTTTAGCTATACTTAAAACTATGTACATTAAACTTTATAACATTTTTTACAGATTATTTCTATCGCAAATACAAATAAAGTTATAATTTTTTAAGGTGAACACGAACTTTATGGACACCCTGTATTTTCCCCTATTCTCTCAAACAAAATAACCCCTCTCATCTTAGTGGCTTTATTGCTTAGATTGTGCTCTAATAAAAAATATATATATGATAAAATATAGTTTTAAGGTATGCTCTATTTATAGATTAAAGGGCCCAATATCAAGGATAGAACGTATGTAAATATAAAAGTGGACATTGAAATCAACACCTATATTTTTGAAAATCTTCATGATTGTTTTTTCTAGTTTATTTCTGTGTTAGAAAATCATAAAGATTTTCAAAAATATGGCATTTGACATTAGGTTAGTTTTTATAACTAACCTAAACGAAGTAGATTTTCTATATGTCACCTTCAACATAAGAAAACTTGCATATAAACCATACAATAAACTTAATGATAAACCACTCTATATACACACATCTTCCACCCACCCGCCATCAATAATCAAGCATATACTACAATCAGTCAACCGCAGGCTTTCCGACAATTCTTCTAATGAAATCATATTCTAAGAAGCTAAGAAAGTCTATGAAACTGTCTTAAAAGATAGTGGATTCCCGTCAACACTTACATAAACATCACACAGCACAAAAGATGGCAACAGGAAGTGAAAGATCATATGGCTAAACCCATCGTACGACAAAAACATAAAAACAAACGTCGAAAAATACTAATTAAACTCACGCACAAACACTCCCCCCATAAAACACTCTCCACAAGATATTCTACAAAAACACAGTAAAAATCAGCTACAGTTGCACCAAGAACACGATACAAATAATAAAAGGCACAACAGGAACCCAATAAAAAAAAACATCTGAACAAATTAAACTCACGTGTTACTGTAGAATAAAGAACAAATGTCCCTTAAACGACAATTGCTTGCAGAAAAATGTAATATACCACGCCAATGTAAAATCAGCAAATAAAGAAGAAAGAATATATATAAGAGTAACTGAAGAACTCTGGAAACAAAGAAACTACACACACAAAATATCCTTTATAAACAGTAAATACGTGAACAACACAATGCTTTCTAAACATATCTGGGAGATTAAAAGCAAAAAAAAATCAACAAATCTCACCAAAAATATCATGGAAAATAAGGAAAAAACATCAGCCTACAACAATCAATCCAAAAACTGTAAATTCTGCCTGGAGGAAAAATAGGCATAATTACATTCCCAGACCAAAATAAACTACTAAATAAAAGATCGGAACTTATCTCGAAATGCAGATACGAAAACAAATTTTTACTACATTACTTAAAAATCGAAAACGATCAAGAATAAATTAAAATAATTAATAAAATAAATTAATAAAAACAAGTAATATAAATTAATACAAACAAAGAAATAAGCAAATACACTAAGTAAATAATAAACAAATTAACAAACCACGCGCACAATAATTACCGTTAGAATAATACAATAGACTACCAACAACGCATCACTGACCTGTATATATAAAAAGCCGAGCAAAAGCACAACGTACATGGCCTGACGATTACATTTAACTTGAAATAGATTGTCGCCTCTGGATGTTGACTTCAATGTCAACTCATATATATATATATATATATATATATATATATATATATATATATATATATATATATATATATATGCACACACACACACACATATATATATATGTTAGGGACTACAAAAATTCGCGAAAACAGAGGATATATGATTTCATCGGCAAAGTCTTGATAAGAGGAAAGATCAAAGGAATTTTGTGTCAAATTATTTTTATCCTTATTAAAACCTTGTATATTTTGGTGTCAACGCGAGACAAAATTTGTAGAGGAAATTAGAGCGTCTTTTACGTTGAATAACATATTGATCTGGAAATTCATGCAAATATGAGATAATTGCTGGATTTTAATGAAACTTCAGAGTTTATTCAGAAATGAATTGAATTATTTTTGAAAATTTTCATTGTGTGAAAATCCTTGTCAAAATATTTTTTCATATGTTATCCTCCATTTATTTGATATTATATAATTTGGAGAAATTCTTTTTTATGTCGCTTTTTTATATATATTTGTTGTAAGGCCAGGTCCAAGAAGATTATAAAACATGCTTTGGGGGAGGGGTCAAAGAGGACTCTTAGTATCAGAAAAGCTGCTCTGAATCGTAGAGTAAGATGCAATAAAACTAAGACATTGTTTAATTTGAGAATTTTAATTTGAGAAATGTTCAGTTGTTCTTATGTAAGAAAATGGACGCTATTGTCTTAAGAAAACTTCTTTTTTTTGCTTTATAATGAATTTTTCAAGAACTTTTTCATTTTTAATTTTAATTAGAATAATTTATAAATTTTATATATTTTAAAATCTTGTATTAAATATTACCGGCCAAGTGATATTGCTATTAAATTAAAACTGTACTAATTATAAATGGAAAAGCTGACTACAATTCAACAACCCCAGTATTTTAAAAGAATTTTGGTTCTTTATGTGTGTATAAATGTGTCGATTTTTTAAAATACGAACGACCATACACGACATTATCAGGAAATAAAAGCGGTAACTATAATAATTTTTTTAAATCTATTCGTAATTTTCTGAAATTTCCCTAACAAGTGTCATCGTATATAAGTACCAAAGTACCTAAAATTCTATAAAATAATAGAATGCTTAAAATATTTTCATTTTTTAAGGTTATTGGGTAGTTAAAAAAATATACATTAAAAAAGGCGTCTACGTTATATTCGTCATGTATTTTTTCAATTATGTCTCACTTTCCTAAACATCAATTTGTTAATAAATCATTCAATACGTCAAAAACACCCACTCCATTTAAAAAAATTATTTTAGCGACATTTTAAACTAAAGTTAAGTAATATTTATTTCAATTCTAATCAATTAAATTTTAAATCAGCTATTTTTTCTCAAATGCCGTTTCAGAAAAGTATTAGTATTATTTTATTTTTGAAAGTTTTTCTTAATAAAGAGAATTATGTTATGTACAAATCTATCAATATGGACGAATTCATAGATTTTACGAATAATGAGAGAAATTAAAAATTCCAATCAATTTAATTTCGCTTTGAAATACGCTAAAATATTTTCCATATTGAGAATATCAAATTTAAATATATTAGCTTGGAATTAAAAATAAAATTAAAGTTTGAAGAAAGATGTTTCATATTTTAAAATGTGTCTTAAACTTAGGTATCCTTTCTTCAGTAACAAGAAAAATCCCAGTAGACAAATTCCCAGACTCTCATCCCTGTAATAGTTGGCAAAATCCCTGCCTTTCATCCTAAAAGTGGACAAAATACCAGTCTCATGTATAAAAAGAAAAATTTAACATTAAAAATTCAAGGAAATTTTAATTCAAATTTTAATGTAAAATTGAGACAATATCTTATATGTACAATATCCAATATATACATTTATATATACAATATCCATTATATACATTTATATATACAATATACATTTATATATACAATATCCAATATATTCACTTATATGTGCATTAATCAATATTGTCAAACTGAGACAATATCTATCAGGTCATCCCATAAGTTCTGTCCGAATTTTGAATAAAGAAAACAAGTGACCAAATGTTACATTTAATTACAGATTCAATCAACAATGTATTTTCCTTGATTATCTATGACTTCCTTCCATCTATTAACAAACTTACTAATTCCATTACTGTAAAATTCTTTTGGATTTGATTCGAAGAACTCACAAATGTCAGTTTTAACCTCTTCCTATGTTACAAAAGCTGTTTCTTCCAAATGATTCTGTAAGCTACGAAACAAATGGTAGTCTGAAAGAACAAGATCGGGAGAATAAGGTGGATGAGAAATTTTCTCCCAACCAAGTTCTTTGTTCTTTTGTGACGTGATTCTTGCTGTGTGAGGTTGCGCATTGTCCTGATGAAACATCGCCCATTTTCGATTCACTAGAGCAGGTCTTTTTTTCCTCAAAGCTTGATTCAAACGCTCTAATTGCTGACAGTATATTTGAGCATTAATTGTTGCATTAGGTGGTAAGAATTCAAGGTGGATTATTCCTTGGCGATCCCACCAGATTGAAAGAAGAACCTTTTGCCCATGAAGTTCCCTTCTAGGCTGTGGCTGATATCCTTCCTCTTTACCAAACCACTGTCTACGACGCTTAATATTTCGATAAAAGATCCATTTTTCGTCGCCAGTCACAAGTCTATCCAAAAAAGGTGAAAAAATTGGTGAGAATGGAGAGAAGAGCAGATGTCAACTCGGGATTTGAGGTTGTTTTCAGACAATTCATGAGGCACCCATTTAACAAGTTTAGGAACTTTTCCAAGTTGTTGAAGATGACGATGAACAGTTGTATGGTTTGAACTGAGAACCACTGCCAATTCCTCAACTGATAAAGCAGGATTTTCTTCAAGGGCTGCTTCAAGAAGCTTTTCATCAAACTCAACTGGACGTCCGGTTCGATCTTCATCTTCAAGGGTGAAATCTCCACCTCTGAATTTTGCAAACCATCTTCTGCAAGTTCTTTCATTTACACATTCCTCCCCATAAACCGAGTGAATGTTTCTAGCCGCTTCGGCTGCCGAGTTTCCTTTCTTGAACTCAAAGCATTACGTGCCTCAAATGATTCTTGGGTACTTTCATGTTAGCAGGGTTTTAATCAAACAAAATATAATTTTATTGTTCTCTGAAATAAAATTTGATCAGTTTAAATTCATCTAAACATAAAAATAATGTTCAGCTCCATTAGACATTATAAAATACTCTTTAAATTTCGTTCATTTTAAAAAAAGGTAAAATTCGGACAGAACTTATGGGATGACCTGATAATATATGCACTTATTTTATTCTTACAAATGTATGCTTCATTTATGTATAAATAATTATGAACAATCACTTGAAACGAATGCATGACAACGAATACATGTATATGTTATCTTCATATAATATGATAATAGGTGAATTGCCTTTATACCTAATCTTATTAATTAATTTTGGGATGTTGTCCACTGGATTTCTGTTATAGAATCCATTTTATTGGAAGTATATATACATACATACATACATACATATATATATATATATATATATATATATATATATATATATATATATATATATATATATATATGTGTGTGTGTGTGTGTGTGTGTGTATATATATATATATATATATATATATATATATATATATTAAAACGCTTATGTCTACAGTTAAGAGGACGAATTGAAATCTATTTTGTATTGTCATCATTATTTATATTTTCTGTTCATTGCAATATATATCCTCACTTTAAACAGAAAACGGCGCCGATACCCACGACAGGTGCTATTTAAAAATAGACGTTGTTAGCCGTGAATAATGATGGTAATAAATTGTTAATTGACAATCCTTCGTTTTGTAAAATAGACACATTTCTTGTTTAAACTTTTCTATTTGTTTCATTTAGGTATAAGAAGTTATGTGAGACTATTTTTCAAGAGTATATCATTCCAACAGTTTCGTCCAACGTGACTTTGATGAAAACAATGCTTACCGGCGCACGAGGAATCGTTTTACTCTCCTTATAACTAGCTTCGTCCGAAGCTTTGACCTCTTGCCCTACGTGGATGGATACTTCGGCTAATACACACATACACACAGAGGCATACATCCAGACAGACAGGAATACGCACACACATGTATATCTATCTATCTATCTATCTATCTATCTATCTATCTATCTATCTATCTATCTATCTATCTATCTCTTTCTCACACACACTCTCTCTCTCTCTCTCTCTCTCTCTCTCTCTCTCTCTCTCTCTCTATATATATATATATATATATATATATATATATATATATATATATATATGTATGTATCTATCTATCATATATCTCTGTATCTAACTATCATATATATACATATATATATATATGTGTGTGTGTGTATTTACTTAGGTGATGGATAAAACGAAATAAAAAAGAAGTGTCGTATATCGACCCCCGCCACACTTGGCCTTTCATTGTCTTCGTCTAAATCTGCCGTTTACTGCGTCTCGAAACGATATGGTTATTGTGCTTTCACGCTGACACACGCCGCTTCAATAATTATTAAAAATTGATTGATCTAAACGAATTCTGAAGGCCAAAGACCAAAATACACTAAATGCCGCCATTTTAAACTAAACTAACGGTTTTAGCATTAAAAACTTTACCCAGATTCATATTCTTAAATAAATCAAGAATATACGCTAAATTATGAGTTTTAATCCTATTTTTTAGCCGAAACTAAATCAAGGGTTATTTATTTATTTTTGGTGGGTGAGGCTAATTCTTAAAATAAAATGGCATTCAATTTTAATTAAAAAATTGTTCTTTACTCCTATAATATTAAGTTAACATATGAAATGGGTAAAAGTAGGTACTTCCATGAGATCGCTAAAAAAGCAGCATAGCATGATAAAAAAAGGCACCAAACTTGACGAAAACAAAATTTTATCGTCTAAATGCTTATGTTATTATTAAGAGGAAAGATCAAAGTTTATTTTAATTATTTAAAAAAAAAAAATTCCTTCTTTTTAGAACATTCTAAATTTTGATTAAAAAACCTTGTTTCTCTTTGTATCACCAGAACTAGTAAAATAGCATATACAATACGTTTTTTGTATGATACATTAATTTGGAAAATCTTGCAAAAATAAAAATAATTGTCGGATGTTAATGAAACTTTCAGTAACTATTCACAGATGATAGAAATTATTATAAATATTTTTCTTATTAAAGTAATGGCAGAAACATTTTTTTAATTTATTAACCCCCATAACTAATTTATGAAAACGCTAGAAATTCGATGGCGTCAGTTTTAGTGATTACAATAGTTTAAAGTAATGCAAATCATCGTTTTTTTTTTTTTTTTTTTAATTGGACCGCCCTACCTGAAAATCAGCTCTGAATTGTAACATACAAAACTCAATAAAACAAATATATTATTTAATTTCAATTGCTTTTATTTGCTTTTAGTTTTTAAAAGCAAAAAAAAAAAATTCGATGAAAAATAATTTTTAATAGAATTATTTGTTATTTTTTAATTATAATATATTTTTACATTTAAGTTGTTAAAATATTATAAAATTAGTTAAAAGTCGCATCGGGTTTCCTTGTGTCTTTTTCTACCGCGTTGTAAATTGTATAATTTTGACTAATCAGAAGATCCGCAGTAATTAAGAAATGTAATTTTGTGTTTATAATCGGGCTGTAATTAAAATGTACAGAAGACCAACCAGAATACAATTTAGTTGCTTTATTTGAGTTAAGCATTGTTCTCCGCTGTTAAAGCCTTTACTTTTGCGAAACACGTGTGGAGAAGTTAACTTGATTTTTCAATTTCAACTGAGAAAGGTACCTACAAGTATCAGTATCTTCTTATGAAATTTATATGATCTTTTTATATTAATCTCAGGTATGAAATATCAAGATTAATAATAAAATGAATGGAAATAAAAATAACGCAGTAAAATGTAATAAATGTACATAAAATTATAGTATTTTATGTACACTTCTGATACAGTTTCATAAGAAAGGTACCTATAAATTAATTAGATACCTTTCTTATGAAATATGAAATTTAATCTCACTCTTAACATTCTTATTTTAATTTCTTTATATGTTCCATAAAGCATTGTAAACGTGAAGGTGAAAGCTAAGTACAAAAAAAATTAGAGCGCTTAAAAATAACTAGGTAAATAATTTGTCCAGTTAAATGTAAATAATTTCACTTTTCTCCTTCCGTAGAACAAATTATCCTCACGGAAACCGTCAATATGTCATTCATCACCGGTCAAGTGACGCGAAAGTTTATGACCTGCTTTGTTTTATTTTCAAATTACATCTTTTCGACGCAGAAGCTAAGTTAAGCTTGGTTTAAAATATTTTAAATAAACATTATAACTTCTGAATTTCTTAAAATAAGTTTTTAAAAAATGACAATTGATATTTAAAAGAATTTCAAAGTGAGATTTTTATAAAATGGAAAAAATGGTTCAAATCTGTCAATTTTGCTGACTAAAAAAAACAAGATTTTTAACGAAAATTTCGGACGTGCTAGGAACGATTAAAAAATGTTAAAAAATACCCCCAAAATACTTTGATCTTGCCTCTTAATAATAACATAAACATTTAGACGATAAAATTTTGTTTTCGTCAAGTTCGGCGTCTTTTTCATCATGCTATACTGTTTTTTTTAGCGATCTCGTGAAGGTAACCAGGTAAAAGCTTCAAACACTTAAA
>OZ010583.1:128339928-128384928 GCA_963932145.1 Acanthosepion lycidas
ATGTTGAGTAAGTGGGTACCACACACTGTCGGAAGCCAATAAACAACAATGAGTGGCAGCCAGTTTCTCGTTGTTTTCTCGGCATCGCAATGTACCCATATTTGATCGAGTGCTGACTAGTAACGAACAGTGGATCCTGTATGACACTCCCAAGCGTACCAGACATTGGTTTTCACCACAAGTCTGTATGCCTCACACCACATGACCACCTCTATACCCGCGCAAGATCATTCTCTGTATCTGGTGGACTAGTCGACAAGTGGTGCACTATGGGTTGCTACCAATAAGCCAAACCATTACTTACAGACCTGTACCCGCAATAGTTGGAATGTATGCAAAAAGCGCTGGAGCAGAAGGAGCCAGATTTAGTTAATCGCAAGGGTGCAATGTCGGATGTCATGTGGCGCGGGTGGTCATGGATACCATACGGCGACTTTTCTAACTGACATTATACCATCCACCTAACTCTTCGGACCTTTCGGCAACAGATTAACACCTCTTCCATTCCCTGAACAACCACCATCATGGGAAATCATTCGTAAATGAGGCAGATTTAAGGCTGACACTCATAGACTTTTTTGCTCCCAAGAGACTTGATTTTTACCACTAGCAAGAGGTACGTTGGTAAAAGGTTCTATTTATGCCGATTACTTTAAGGACGAACGGTATGTCATATTTTCTATATACATTTTTTCCTCTTCTAATAAATAAAAAACGGCAAGGAGTTTTTGGTTACATTGTACATGAGTTTCTTTTCTACATTTCTTGAAGAGTTGGACGCCATGTTTGATATCCATCTAAGATGTTACATCTGACGAGGCTCTTTATATTTAAGGTGATATAATTGTTTATAATCCATTGGCCGGTTTTCGAGTCCAGTAAAATTCTATGATTTTGAATGCTGACTTTCAAGGCAGTAAATCCCTCTCCACTTGAAATATTGGTGCAACACTATCTTAATAGATTTCAATTTTCCTTACACTATAGTCATCTAATGCTGGTAAATATCTGCTCAGACAAACCGTTATATTATTTGTCATTCTTAACAAGTATTGGACATTATCGCTCTGATTAAAGTGTGACACTGAAATCCGAAGGCGTATTGAGGTAGCGAAAGATGCCTTCAAAAAGCTTAGCAAAGTATTATGAAACAGGATATTTTTGTTAGAAGCAACGAAAAAATACCGAACAGTTACTCAACATCAGTCCTTCTATATGAATCACGGATGAAGAACAGACTTGAGGCAACAGAAGGATGATGATAATAATATGGACTGAACAGCTGAGCAACAACGAAGTTTTTAAAAAAATAGAAAACAAAAAATGAAACTTATACTTAACATCTAGAAAAGAGTTGAAATTTCTAGAGCAGATTAAGAGGAAAAAGTGCTTGGAAAATCTGATACTCACAAGATAGACTGAAGGTAATAGAGACAGATAGAATCTACGCATAAACTACCTAGCGAGTTTCAGTAAATAAATGGAAAAACAAAGTTTAGGAGAGATAACTGAACGAAAAAATTATTAAGAGTTATATAGGACAGGAAATTGTGGAGAGTCATGATCGCCAACGTCCTGAAGAAACACGGTACATAGAAAGAAGAAGAAGCGTTCGCGGCTTTATTAAAAATATAATAAAAAGGAGAAATCGAACCTGCTTAGTGGAGGGGGCAGCTGCTTATTTCATGTCCATAATTACAAGGCTGCATCACTTCATACGGTGGCGCCAGACAATCTTCTTACTAACCCTTTTCACCTCATTTAGCTGGATTAATCTGAATGCTGATGTGGGGGTGGCGTAACTATTATCGATGTTGAAAATAGAATCGGTTGGGCAAGTTCGAATTTCGTCCGGAGCTGTTCAATAGTTTCGTAAAAGATGCAAATCGATCTTTTTCTCGACACTCACCAGCTGGTAGAATAGTAGAGCAGACTGGGCTCAATAGCCTTAGCTGGTCCAAGAGAAAAAAAATTCTTTAAATGCAGAACCCGCCGAGATGACAACGGTGAACGACTTGACAAAAAAGAAAGCTGTAAAGGGCCATGATCGACTGCGCTTTTAAAATTTAAATATTTACAAAGTTTATTATCAATTGATTTGTTTTTTTACGTTTTATCAACACTTTGTAGATTATTTAAATTAGAAAATATATTTAGATTGTAAGAAAATTTTAGAGGTAAGAATGATTTACTGAAGAGATGTAAATTCATACTTTTCCGAAGGGTATTTGTGAATACAACGAACCCGACTGGAATTTGAACTCAACTCTCTGATTTCCAATCCCGAGCCGTTATCCATTGTATTACACACACACGCGCATCCAAGCTTACAAAAACTGGTATTCCCATGCGGTCAACCATCCAGTTACTGTCCAGGATCGATGTTGTTTAACTTCAGTGATTGGACGAGAACCGTTGTTTCAACGTGATGTGGCGGAAAAAGCACAAAGTTTGCTAAATATTTTCAAATAGGATAGGTTTTTGAAAGAAAGCTATATAAACAATTACATTGTGCCTTCTGCCATCTAAAATAGTTGTTATGCTTGTAAAATCAACAAGGGCCCCGCAGGATTCATGATGGAAATGTTTTGCTATCCAAATCTCGCCTCTATGTGTTCCAAATGCCCCGACACTCATTCTAAACAAATACCGGCGAAAATGTGAGAGCTTTAAAACGTAACATGTTTCTTTTATCTAGAGACGAGCAAGTCATTTTATTCCACATACCCGTTTTATTTGAGGGACCCCCTTTTTAGATCAGGATTTTCCCTTGATAAAAGTAAGGAAGATATGCTTACCAGTATAGTTCGCTGTCTTTTCGTTAAATGGCAAGTAAACATACATTTGAATTGTCGAGAAACCCGGGACCTATGCAGGCGAACCTTACGTCAACACAGAAAGGCAACAAAAGTTTTAAAAAAAGAATGGCAACAGTAAATTCAGAAGGAGAAGAATGCCTTGAAGCCAAAATGGTTCATGTTGATGCTTGGAAGGGATTGCCGAATATCTGTCAAACTGATCTCAGCGGTATCAGTCCCCCAGAATGCGTTCAATGATATCTGCTGATAAGGGAGGAATCTAGTTGTTCTATTTACCCTGAACATTGTCTTGCAAAACAATCAAACATTCCGCAAAAACGACTAATTTTACTCGCTCTTTCCCTCTGACTCTCTTGCGTTCATTATGTCCTGTGAGTGTCAAATTCTCCAGGCTCTCTTTCCTCATTATGTGACCCCAGAACTTCAACTCTTTATTCTTATATGTGTATGTTTACTTATTGTTTCGACTTTCCTTAAGATTTCTTTGTTACTCATATGGAGAGTCTATGGTAGTCTCAGCATCCTTCTGCAGAACTACATCTCTGGTACCTCAAGTCTCTTCTTATCCCTGAGGAAAATGTCCAACATTCACTGTCGTATTGGAGGATTGATAATTCGTAGCCGTTTAGCACGCTTTGCTTTATTTCTTTTCTTAGCTTTTAGAAGGCATCTTTCGCTGTTTCAATGCGCGTTCATAATTCGGTGTCACATTTTCTGTCATCTGTTAAAATTCTTACCAGATATTTGAATTTGTGAACTTTGCTTGATTTTGACATCTCCAATTCGTAGCTTTATATTTATTTCTGACATGTATTTATGGAGGGGTTTAATTAATTGTTGAAAATTATTAAATGAAATACAACATTCATTTTAAATCCGTTTGGCCAGAACATAGGAAATATTTTTTAAAATAGTCAATACTATATATATATATATATATATATATATATATATATATATATAAGTGAACATTGAATTCAACACTCAGAGGCGACAGACTGTTTCATGCTAGACGCAATCGTCAGGCCATGATGATTGCGTTTAGCATGAAACAGCCTGTTGCCTCTGGGTGTTGACTTCAATGTTCACTTTTATATTTACATACGCTCTATCTCTGATATTGAGTATTTTATCCCATACGTACAGCATACCTTAAAACTATATTTCTTCATATATATATATATATATATATATATATATATATATATATGTGTGTGTGCATATATATATATATATATATATATATATATATATATATATATATATATATAATAAATCAAGAAAAAATCCTAAAGATCCATTTCGTTTATAATTTATTTAGTGAACATTTTTATATTCATCTCTTCAGTCCGAAACTTTTTAATAAATTTATATGGACTTTCCGTCTGAAGAGATGAATGCAAAAATATTCACGACATAAATTATAACCGAAATAGATTTTTAAGGTTTTTTCTTGTATATTATTACAATGTTCTGTAATTTTAATTCGCATTGAGCTCTCTTCAAATTAATATCCTTTTGGAATTATCTCTACTAGCCACAAGTTGCTATTACATATATATTTTTTAAAGGAGAAATGTATGACAAACTGTAAAAAGTTTTCTTGCGAAGCTTTTCATCTTTTAAGATTCATCGAAAATATGTTCTTAGTATTTTGTGTATGCATTGGGAGATAACTTTTTCTTTAATGCATTTCGAGTCACAAGAAAACTTTTTACAATTTGTCATACATTTTGCATTAATAATAACATACCATTATATATATATATATATATATATATATATATATATACACATATATATACATACACACACGCGCGCACAACATGTAGGGTATTGAAGGGCCTTGAGATTTAAGAGCAACCATCACACACACACATATATATATATCTATATATATATATATATATATATATATATATATATATGTTATAATTGTTTTTTTAAAAAATATGATTCCATCGCGACACAGACATTACAATGTTTTGAAACTGGTCAGAAGTATTCAGGTTTAATTTTAACATTAAACCATATCTACCAGGTGGCGATGTTTGTATTCTAAACATCTCTTGAGGATGAGACTGCCACCCCGTAGTTAAGGTTTATATGTGAACGAGCGATGCAATATCGAGTCTAGTTCGCTACCTCTTCGCCACCGAGGCCCGTTGGTATGACGTTTGACTGTCAATGTAGCTGTCCGTGTTTCAATTCTCGGTAGTGGATGCACACTGCTGATGTCCCAAATATAGAACGAAACAGCCGTACAGTGCTTTCTGCATTCTGTTGAGGTTTCTTCTAGACTCGATGAATTACTTAATTATCTAAAATCCTCCTTAATTTCTATCATTTATATATATATATATATATATATATATATATATATATATATATATATATATATATATATATATATATATATATATCAATTGATTCTTAGTCGTAATAATTCTAGGGGGGTGGCATTAATCCAAACAGAGCTCAATGAAAGTAACACCCATTTAATGAGTATAGATTTCCTTCTTTCATCTAATTTCTTTCTCTCCCTCTCTATCCCCTCCCTTCTTTCCCTTTCTCTCTTCACCCACAATTTTCTTTTAAACCTTATATTGAAATTTTAAAGTTTCTTTATTCCGCTTTTAATATTATTTTTTTTTCCTTTTCTTTTTTTCTTTTTACCTCTCCCTTTTCCTTTCCCCTGGAAAACTCCATTTATTAAAAAAAAATTCGGTCTGAAGTGATCAATATTTGTATATCATGAAATAAATTATAACCGAATGGATTTTTAAGGATCGTTTGTACTCATTAGATAGATAGATAGATAGATAGATAGATAGATAGATAGATAGATAGATAGATGATTAATAAAAAATACATTATTTTTCACTTAGCTGACTGATGTTACCTTCAACATCCTGACTCTAGAGTTTCTCCAGAAATGGCGCCTTCCACTCTTCAGGCGATATAAAGTGATTTTATAAAAGTTCTTGGAACACCATGATGTCTTTATTTATTTTAATGAAACAACTGAAAAGGTTTCGAATAAATTACTGAAATTAAATTTGCCTTTATTCTAGATGGTGAAATCGGCCTTATCCTTTTTTTTATTCATTTTCATCCACTTATTTATTCAACTACTGAACGTCAGTAATATAAACTGTACTTCTACTTGCATCAAACCAATCATGATTTTAAATATTACTACGATATTGAAATCAATCCGATTTTATTAACTTTGACCTCCAGGGTTCATATGAACCCTGGTTGAAATTACTGGTCTAGAGGATAACACGTCTTGCTCTTTTAGTCTAACTCGGATAGTGCTCACTCTATTTTTTCATCGAGTTTATGGCCGTAGTTCTGTGAATTGAAATCTTTTAAAAATATTTAGAAAAGTCAAATATATGCACTACGCAATATATATATATATATATATATAGTTAGAACCCTTCACTGGATAAACAATTTATTTTTAAAAGTTTTTCCCACATTTATATCTATGAAGGAAACACTTCAATTATTAAAAACTATCAAATACGCTTACCGGAATGATTTCAAATTAGATTACGCCATATAAAATATCTTTATAAAAGTTACAAGCGAAAAACAGATTTCCATTTATGTGTTAATAAATAAAAGGAAATTGTGCATAGTTACGATCGCCTACCCCCTAAAGAGAAATGACATTATAAAAATAATTCTCTAGTTTAAAAAAAAACGTGGTGAAATTTTGCATACCAGGAAATAAAAGCTGAAATTGGGAACTCTTGTCATCTTTTGTTCTTAAACCCAAATACCTTCAGTGATGAAGAACAGCAAAGGAATTGGTTTTGCTATTCCAATACTTTTGGAGGAGACTGTAAATATATATGCGCACGCGTGTATATATATATATATATATATATATATATATATATATATATATATATATATATATATACACATAGGGATAGCAAATATATTTAAGTCTCAATAATCTGCACACGAATTGAAACCAAAATTTTCGTAAATCACTAAAAGATTAGCCGAAAGCGCTATGAACAAGCAATCATTTGAAGAATTTCGACGCACACTAAGTTCAAAAAAGAAATCTCTTATTCGCATACAAAAAGAACAATAAAAAACTTAAAAGTACTTTGTTGTCAGTCGCTTTTAATGAAACATGTATTAGAGAGGGATTGCTACCCATATACACAACTATGTATGTGTGTGTTTGTATAATCGTACGCGAATTCATACGTGTCCGGTATCTTACCTACTTCCAAAACACACTGACACTCAAAAGTTTCCAAAAGTATTTTCCGACTTTGGAGGACTTCCGAAAATATTAAAGTCTACAGAAAACAAAAGATAGCGGAAAAGGATATGGATTCGTTTAACAGTCAACGCAGAATCATTGACATTTCCGTGTTTTAAAATTTCTTTGGAATGACACCAGATGTAGCAGGCATCGGAACTAGAACATACTCCCAGTGGGTCGTTTAGTTTTCTTTCTGTCAGAAGGCCTGCAATGAAATGGTGACACTACTAAATGTTGTTTCTTTAGGATCAATTTCAACGTCTTTTTAGCCTAACGTTTCAGTAAGAAGAATGGATAACGGGTGCTATACAAGTCTAATAAAAACGAAAAGTATTAGTCCTAAAGAAATTCTATCTAATTCTGAATTTAAAAAAATTCTGATTATGAGTTGGGAACAAATACGGAACCGAATCCGATAGAATTATATAATTATGAACAAATTCGAAACTTTTATCAATCTAACATGTTTCAGTTTTATTAAAGCTTCATCAGAGAATGAGATATGGCGAAAAAAATATAGAAATTCTGGTATTTTTACTTTTGTGTTTGATTTTCATTGGTAATCATGTTTAACCTACATTCAACTTTTTAAACCAATGTTTAAATATTTAAAGTCGAATGCACATGAAAATTAGTTCACTGTGTCATGCAAGACAATTTTTCCCACCAGATTCTATATTATGTCTTTATAAGTTTACAATATGCTCCAGCATTGAATACTGCTGCCACATCTGGTTTGGTGCTTCTAATATATATATATATATATATATATATATATATATATATATATATATATATATATATATATATAGAGAGAGAGAGAGAGAGAGAGAGATAGATAGATAGATAGATAGATAGATAGATAGATAGATACTGGATAAAATCAAAAAAAGAATCTGCAATTTTATTAGTCTTGCACTTGGTATGTAAGTTTGAATCCCTTTCTTATTCACTGTCATGGTTTTCCTGTGTCTTTTCTATAAATATTTTCATGGCAATTGTTCTGATTATCCATTCATACGTCGACATTAAATTTAAGCAGTTGGTTGATTTTGTTTAGCAGCATATCAATATATATAGGTTATTTAAGACTGGAATCTAAACATGTTGAACAATTTCATGGCTTCAACTAAATATATATCATAAAAAGTTATTGATGGTAATTTTTTATATAAAAATGTATTTTTATACTTTTATAAAGTTTTCATTTTGTTTAGGTGAGGGTCACTATTTGCCCATAGCTGGGGCCCTAACAAGTGTTACCAGCCTGAGTTAGAGGGAACTTTGAACAAAAGTAATTAAGAGGTGGTTCTATGCTCCTCAATTCTCCAATCTTTCAATCCGAGCCCTCGCTGCCATATGTAGTTTATCATAATATCCAGAATTCCATTCTCCATTATACCAATGACTATGGATTGGAGTCTGACAGAATGATAAGATAAAGAACAAATAGGAAACGTATATCTATCTAACATGTTTCACTTTTATTAAAGCCTCATCAGAGAATGAAACATGAAGAAAAAAAAGAAAGAATTTCTGGTATTTTGACTTTTGTGTTGTTTAATTTTTATTAGTTAATCATGTTTCACGTGCATTCGACTTTTAAAACTTGTGACGTTCCGAATTCAAGAAATTAATGTATCCTATCTGACAAACCGTAAATATTGCTTTGTGTGTGTAAGTGTATAATAATTCTAATTTGTCTATGTGGGATTCAGATAATAATGTACATTCGTAAGTGTGTGTGTATGTGTGTGTGTATGTGCCTAATAGACATAATGTTTGTTGTTTCTTCGCATGTTGATTTGAAAACGTTTTTATGTGCACACCGTTTGATTTAGATAAACGTACGTTAGATTCTTTAAGAATGGAGTCAACAAAGGCTGATGCAATATAATTTTTTTGACGAGTTTATACTTAGTTAGACTGATATTAATAGACACTCAATCGTTCTGATCATATTGAAATAAAAATGAACTCTTATTCAATAAACAAGGCTAAGACCAAATTTGCAACATCTGAATAGACCCACAAAAACCAGTATTTAGCCACATATGTTGCATGATCGACAGGTGGGACATTTCATAATGATAAAGTAATCTGAGCAAATAAAGTACAAAACATAAAAAGAAAAGACTAATATTTTCCCGAGTAAGATGTTGAACAGTTATCTGCACGTAACCTAATGTTTAGTGCCGCATTCAAGTTTTCTCTATTTTCTGATTGGTTATAAAAGGTTAATGACGTAATTCAAACCGTTGGAAGCAGTGTTTCTCTTTCTGGCGCAAGAATTAAAAATAGTTTTATGATTTCCAGGATGAATATTATTCATTCTTAACAGCACTTCGATACAGTGTAACGGTTAACGAACTTGTTTAGCTCGATCAATTAAAAATGAGTTGTGAGTTGCTTGGGCATTTGATTCAACGACTGGGTCTAGGAATCTGTCCTATAGCCTTGGTTGTCAACCAGTCTACCGCAGAAAGAAACGACAACCCATTGCGGGAAAATCTTCTATCTAGTCACTCATGAATCGAAAGAGACATGATCTTATGTACGGTCCTTAACTGACTGAAAGTCCGTTGGTATTATGTTTATTTTTTATATCAAACGTAAATAAATGCATATTTAAAATAAAATAAAATAATAATTTTAATAATATATTTTTTCTTTCCTAGGTTATCGTTCTCGGTTACATTCACTCCCAACACCAGAAGCTCTCCGTAATGTTTTGCCATACATGAACGAACGCATGAGAAAACGTCGCTGTTTCGCGGATAGAGAACTAGAAGTCGTCATGTTTGAGCGAGAAAGGCAAGCTGAGATTGTAGCCAAAACAAAAAGTAATGCTGCCGCTGCCGCTGCCGCCGCCGCCGCAGCAGCAGCAGCAGCAAACTGTTCAACGTCTCTGGGCGTCAGTGGGGCTTTTCCATTCCCACTGGCAGCTACAAATTTGTACAATGTTCCCTCGGACGGTACACAATCACGCCATCCTTTAAGCAACTATAACCCCAAAGAATTTCTTCTTCGGATCTTTCCAAGACTCAATCCGAACGTTTTGGAATTGGTTTGGCAAGGGTGTGGAGGGAATCTCGAACGAGCCATTGAACAGCTTGCATCTGGAATGCACTCAAGACTTGTGTCTCCTGGTTCAAATTCCCAAACAACTCCAATGGGTCACTGCCCTCAGACTTTAAACGGACAGAGTGTACTGGGGCATTACGCCACGGGTCTCCCATTTCAGATCGTTCACCTGCAACCAGAACCGCAAACCCCTTCTCATTTCCTCCATCATTCATCCACCTCCCCGCCTCCTTCTCCATCTTCCCCGCCCCTGCTGCACATCACAGCTCCTCCCTGTTCTACAGCCGCTGATCTATCATGTTCCTCTGCGGCTTCGTCTCCAAACTCTAACCCACCACAATCGCCCTCCACTACATCTAACCATCTCCAGAATTTACAAAAATCGCTCGACTACCAATTGTTGGCCTTAAACCTCCACAACGGTGGACGCGTCAAAGAATTTCCGGTGACTGTTCTCCAACATGGTGGCACTGGACATCACAACAGCAGAAGCATTAACTCCATTGGCAATGACAGCAACAACATGGTGTCAATGTCGTTCAATTCAAACAGAAAACAGTCGGCTTTTACAAAAAGCAACCAGAAAAGTTTATGTACAACTGATGAAATTTTACAGCGGAAGTCCGCTTTTGAAAGTTTGTTGACGTCATCTAAAAATACGTATACGGCAAACGAAAGAACCTTACTGAACTGTAGCAATCGGAAAAGCGATACAGAAAATTTGAATGGTATTCGTCATAAGAGAAACAGTTCCACTGAGGATGCAGTCAAAGAGGCACCAAAAGTCCCACTAAAGTTTTCAGTGGCTTCTTTAATAGGGGAATGAAAATGACAAAGAAAAAATGACTTTTCTTTTCAAATAAGAATCATTAACTTTTGGGGTTTTTGGAACTTTTTTATTATTTAAAAATCTTTTCTCTTTGCCAGATTTGTCCATATATAAGATGCAACGGCAGACAGAAGGCAACAGAAAGTTATGCAGGAGAAATAAAATTGAAATAAATTTTCAACAGCCTGCTCTTGATAATGCTGGGGGAGACTGATAGACCAAGTTTACTCCGACGCCCAATCTACAGAAGCGTGACAATGAAGATTAGAATAAGAAATATTATGTCTTATAAGCCACGAGATACGGTATAAAATTTTATCTTTGCTTTCAAAATACCACGCGTAATATTTCAGCAATTAAACTTTTAAAAACAACAAAGTTGTAAGAACAGAACAAAGAAACAAAAAAAATCTTACAAAAATGTGTACTTTTGTCAGCTTTCAGTTTAAAAACAAATTCTTCTTGTATTATGTGTTAGATATGATTAAAATATTTTACCAGCAAATTCTTCAAATTGTTTTTCTTTAAATTAAGTTACAAAGAAAATAAATTGTTTTAACGTGTAAAATTTGACAATGATCTTTACAGTGACGCCATTCAATAAACACAGATAACTGAAAAGTAATTGTTTATAAAGACAAGGTTGAGGATGTTCATTCTTTTTCGTATTGTTCGAACAATTGTTTTCGCCTTAGTTCATTTAATACTCTGGATAACTGTCTTGCTATACGTTTAAAAATAACAAGTTTTCTTCAATCAAAACAATTTTCAAACCATTCTTGTTATTTTCTTAATATATGTCTCTGCACATCAATATTTCCTGAAGTTCACAGCTAACGCATTTTTTATTATTATTCAACGGAATATTCCGTTTCCATCTTTGTTAATTCATCATCATGAGCTCATGAACCACGTTAATTTCATGACTGTCTTCATTTTTCTAAATATACGCTTCTACACTCTTGCATTTAAGTTTGATTATGTCTTATTCTCATTGATTCAATACATTTTTCAAACTATTCTCTTCATATTCGAAACATTTTCTTTCTCTTTCTAATCATAGAATTCTATACTCATGTATTTCCATAATTTTGATGATGCCCGAGTTACATTTATTCAACACAATTTTCAAACCATTCTCTTCGTCATTACTGGGGCACTTCAATGTCGTGTAATTGTTAGCAGGTTTGCCTTGCTAGATCAATTACGACTAACGAGTGAGTTTGATCCTCACTGGGTGTTTCCATACTTCCGTTCTTCTGCTACATCTAAACACAAAATTTCTACCATTCTCTTCATATTTATAATTATATGATTCTGCACTCCGATATTTCCAAAGTTCGATGATGAAATGTATTTTTCATTCAACACAATTTTCGAACCATTGTTTTCATCTTCGAACCGTTTCCTTTATCTTTCTAATCATAGAATTCAGCACACCTGTCATTTATGAAGTTTGGTGATGTCTTATTTTTTGTTACTCAACACAATTTTCGAACTATTTAGTTATATATTTCTGCATACCTTTAACTACAAATGTCTTATTTTCTTTCATTAGAAAATGTTTTCCAACCATTATTCTAATAAGCGTAACAATAGCATTCTAGTCTCGTTAGATGTTGTAAGTCTGCAAATGTCCTGGTCAATGATACCAAAGTAATCTATCAATAATAATGCAAACTTATATAATCCTAGCATGCTCACAACTCTTAATACTAGACCAGCAATTTTATGTAAACCTCTTCTATCTTGGACGGAATAAGTAACTTTTTACGATCATTATGACATTTACCCACAACGTAGCTATGGGCTCGCCTCTTAGTCCCACTTTATTTAATTGCTTCATAATACATATAGAAAACAAAGTCTTTAATAATTTCGCGAAGCCTTCCATATACCATACTTACAACACGGGGTTCTTGATAATGACTGAGATATTTAAAAGTATTTGAACAAAACAAGAAAAAAAGAAAATGAACTTTGGACAGTTTATTTATAATTTCACTCTCGATATAAATTTTATACGAAAATTGGAAAAATATAATAAAAATATGATAGACAAATTTTGTCGATTGAACTGGAAAAATTCTTGCTACTTAAATGCACAATCTATCTATCTATCTATCAATATATATATATATATATATATATATATATATATATATATATATATACTCTTTCTCTCTATATAAATATCCAAATGAAATGAGAACGAATCAAATATATATTCAAACGTTCACAACATTAATTTAAAAATAGGGCTCAATACACCAGTAGAGCAATATTCTTTATTATAGGACTATTATTTATTGTAATAATTAATAATATTATTTATTATAAGATGTTGCTTGTTAGTAGATATTAAAAATTGTAACAATCCTCATTTACTACCGCCTGATGAGATGCGATGATATACATCGAAATAAGAGTGCATTTGTATGTAACATCTGTAGGACTCCTTGCTATCACACGCCTTTATTATTTTCCTATTATACCCATTGGTTTTATATTTTAACCGCCTTATGATTGTGTTACCACCTGAAACTGATTAGTGGGTTTTGATATTGCTCTATTAATAATATTATTACAAGATATACATGAAGACATTTTTATGTTTATACATTCTTTTTATAGATACAAATATTTAAGTAAATGCTCTGTTTATGATAAACAGTATTGAATAACATTTACCGGCCTAAACGTCCGAGAAATTTTCATATAAATTATTCGTCCTCTGACAGGAATCGAACCTGTATCCTATACGGAACCGTCATTTAGCCTGACGTGCCTTAACCGATTCGGCCACTGATGAGCGTTCGGTTAGCAAGGTCAATGTTACTGTCTTTAAACTACAATCTTCCATGATTCTCTCATGTACATTCATATCTGCTCATGGCGTATCCAAATTTAAACAAATGACGTCACACATTATGAAATACGTGCTAATACCCTTGGGAAAGGTGTGAATCCTCTTCTTCTTCCTCCAGCTATGGATAAATAGCAGGACAGACTGGGTTCTATAGCCTTGGATGGCAACTGGTTTAGGAGAAGGACAACTCTGAATTCAAACCCGGAGTGAAGCCCCTAAGGCGGATGGACGGCACTTTGTGCTACCTTCCGGCAACTCCTGCTGGCACCAAACTGTATTGGTTTATTCTCTCCTTTGGACTCTGCTAGCAAGGTCGAGAGGGGAACTAGACGTCTGTCTGGGCAGCACTAGTTCTCCATATATCCCGCCCTGGCTCGTAGCGCACCGCGCTACTCTATCGTCTCTCGAGACGGACAGATGCCGACGACGATTTATAAAAAGACAATATGAATAAAGCCAAAAGGAAAGGTTATCCTAGCCGACGCGTTTCGCCCTCTGAGAGGCTTTATCAGGACAATTGTAAGGATTTTACTTTGTAACAAGTATTTATATACAAGAGCAAAAATGTTATTGGTTTTTCAAAAAAAATTTTATATAAGAGTGCTCATGAATATTCATCAGCTTAGTGGAAAAGTCAAACAAGTTCATGGATGTGAGATGATACAATTCAATGCCCACGAAACGAAAGTGTGTAGGAGAATTTTATTTTATGTGTACATAAGTAAATTAATATTTAAATTTATTTTGGATTGGGTTTCATATATGTGTTATATGTTTTGATTAACATGAGATTAAGGATTAAACCATCTTCTTTTAATTTTTGAATATTTTTGTTGGTCATGTATTTTGGCTTGGGGAAGTAGTAATTTTTTCAGGAAGAGTCCGAGGCTTAGATATACATATATTTATAAAATTCGAATGCTCATTGAAAGTGAAAATCGATTTTTTTGGCCCTCTCTTGCACTAAATACGTTAGTTAAGTGATCCTCAGTTTTACTGTCTTATTCCTGAGGGTCTATAAAAAGTATTAAATATTAAAGTGAAAAAGCTGCGAACTGTCACAAATAAATGATAAAATAAAAAAGAAGAAAATCAGAGAGAGAGAGAGAGAGAACTTGGGATATGACTGAGAGCATGCCAAATTTATGGTGGGAGATTTCACTGAACAAATCTTTTAGAGACTAATGAATGAATAACTTTTAATCACGGAAATCAATATTTTCGTTTTGTTTTTACATGTTTATTTATCTCTTTCTATCTCTTTTTGGTGGTGGGGTCACTGGACAAAAAATAGAGCAAGAAGAACATAAAGAAATCAGTCAATTTTATTTAAGTATTTTTTCCTCGCAGACGAAATCCTAGTAAGCGACAACAAATATCTACCAAGTTATTTACCAAGAGGAACGCAAAAAATAGCGAAAGTGAGAATTTTTTTTTTTTTTAATTAAATTCATACCTCGTTTTAACGTTCCACGAAATCGCTAAAAAAAAAGAGCATAGTCTGATGAAAAAGACGCCAAACTTTATGAAAACAAAATTTTATCGTCTAAATGCTTATGTTTTTAGGAAGAGAAAAGACCAAAGTTTTTTTTAATTATTTTTTAAAATTTTTGCTTCTTTTTAGAATATTCTAAATTTTGATTAAAAAAACCTTGTTTCTCTTTGTACCAACATGGGCTAGTAAATAATAATAGATAATTTTTAGCACGTTTTTTTTGGTATTACACACATTAATTTGGAAAATCTTGCAAAAATCAAAATAATTCTCAGATGTTAATGAAACTTTCAGAAACTATTCACAGATGATCGAAATTATTATAAATATTTTTTTTTTTATTAAAGTCATGGAAGAAATATTTTTTTATATATTTATTAACACCCCCATAACTAATTTTATGAAAAACTCTAGAAATTCGAGCGCGCAGGGCTTAGTGATTACAATAGTTAAAAGCACAAGGCTTTGAAGAATGCAAATCATGTTTGTTTGTTTTTTTTTAATTGAAGCCAACGTACCTGAAAATCAGCTCTGAATTGTAACATACAAAACTCAATAAAACAAATATATTATTTAATTTCAAATGCTTTTATTTGTTTTTAGTTGTTTTTATGAATATGGACAATAGTTTCTGAAAGCAAAAAATTTTTTCAATGAAAATTGTATTTTTAATATAATTATTTGTTATTTCTTTAATTATAATAGATTTTTACATTAAGTTTTTAAAAATATTATAACATTAGTTAAAAGCAATATCAACCTTTCAAAGTGTCCAGATGAGATCGCCATTGTCTAGCGCTTTGAAAATTGTATCGTTTGGACCAATCAGATTAGCCATGGTAATTAAAAAATGTCATTTTTGTGCTTATAATCGGGCAGTAATTATAAAGTATGGAAGACCAACCAGAATACAATTTAGTTGCATTATTTGAGTTCAGCATTGTTCTCCGCTGTTAAGGCCTTTACTTTTGCGAAACACGTATGGAGAAGTTAATTTGATTTTTCAATTTCAACTGAGAAGGGTACCTATAAGTATCAGTATCATCTTATGATTATTTAACTACTGCTAAACTTTAATTTATATGATCTTATTTTTATATTAATCTCAGTTATGACATTTTTCCATAAATGAAATATCAAAATTAATAATAAAATGAATGGAAATACAAATAACACAGTAAAATGTAATAAATGTACATAAAATTATAGTATTTTATGTACACTTCTGATAAAATTTCATAAGAAAGGTACCTATAAATTAATTAGATACCTTTTTCTTATGAAATTTAATCTCACTCTTAACAGTCTTATTTTTTAATTTCTTTATATTTTCCATAAAGCATCGTAAACGTAAAGATGAAAGCTAAGTACAAAAAAAAAAAAAATGAAAAATTAGAGCGCTGAAAGTTTTCCTTAAAAGTAACGAGGTAAATAATTTGTTCATTTAAATCTAAATAATTTCACTTCCTTCCATCCGTAGAAAGAATTATCCTCCCGTAAGTTATCTAAACGTCATGAATCACAACTGTCATCACTCGTCAAAGACGCGAAAGGTTATGATCTGCTTTGTTTTATTTTCAAATTACATTTTTTCGGCGCAGAAGCTAAGTTGAGCTTCGTTCAAAATATTTTAAATAAACATTATGATTTCTGATTTTATTAAAATCAGTGTTGAAAAAATGATAATTGATTTTTAAAAGAATATCAAAATCAGATTTTCATCTTTTTTATCAAATGATTGAAAATGATTGATTATCTGTCCTTTTTTTTTTTGACAAAAAAAAAGATTTTTAACGAAAATTTCGGACGTGCTAGGAACGATTAAAAAATGTAAAAAATATCCCAAAAATACTTTGATCTTTCCTCTTTAATAATAATATGAACATTAGACGATAAAAACTTGTTTTCGTCAAGTTCGGCGTCTTTTTCATCATGCTATCTCTGTTTGTTTACATTTTCGTGGAGGTACCTATTTTAACGGATAAAAGTGGGAAACATTGACTAGATAATACCGATTCTTTCTAATTACCGACACTAAGTCTGAACAAACTTTTGTTAAATTCAACCCTTTTCCGCTGTTCCTCCAGACGACACGGTTATAGAATAGTGATTTTCTAAGCGCTGCTTATATGTGGCACAAGTCCGAAAATATCGAGCACCCAGTGAGTCGTATTTGTTCTAGCGAGACAAGCTTGCTAACCATTACACCACGCCGAGGTGCCCAAAACACAGTTGTAATATATGATAAATAAAACCACTTAAACAAAAAAGGGTAATAACCCATGAAGCAATAGGATAAGGTTAAATGTCGTAAACAAAGTGACGGCCCGCCAAATAGCAGTCAAATCGTGAAGCAGCAGCTTGTATCCAGTGTTGTCACAACTCCGTTCAAATGCAGCATCGAACGAAACGTCGAAATCTTTGACTGAATTCATGTAGAAGCCATTTATCGAGTTACTTCATTTTGCCAATTTTACTGACATTTTACAATTTTGCAAACACAACAGTTCTAATGTTGTGGGAACAGTGCTTCAAACTGTACAACTGTCCAACTCTCTGCCTTTAGCAGAGAGGAACCCGGACGAGGCGTTGTCGAAGGGTAAAGTTTCGTCCGGGGAGGTAGACAGGCTCTGAACCCGTTTATACGGCTTCTAAGGGAATATTTTTGGCCGAGCCTACAGTAAACTCGGCCTTGTGCCACATACATCCCTCGTAGGGAAGGGGGCGCTGTTAAATAATAACAGTTCTAATGTTGGGGGAACAGGGCTCCAAACTTTTCAACAGTCGAACTCTCTGTCTTGAGCAAAGAGGAACTCGGACGAGGCTTTGCTGAAGGGTAAATTTTTGTCCGGGGAGGTAGACAGACCCGAACGCGTTTGTGCAGGTTCTATGGGTATTTTTTGGCCGAGCCTACGAGCTCCGATAACCCACGTTAAAATCGGCCTTGTGACACATATAACCCTCGTGGGTGGGGGCTGTTAAATATTAACAGTTGTAATGTATTTTCCTGGCACCTCATCGGCATGAATGTAAGCCTACTACTAGATTGACAGATAGGTCTCATCGTTTTACTGTGGAAATAATTAAATATAACAGAAAGTTCTATTGTAATACTTTATTTTCTCGTACTTCTCGATTTTCTTATGAAAACATAGATTTGAATAATTATACACGAGATAATTAAAAGCTTCATGTAATTCTTCAAGAACCTATCCAGGATTTCAAATCAGATTGTCTGTTCCTAATTGCTGCCGACTTAGAATTGACAATAGCCAAAAGAAGAAGACAATTGATAAGACCATATCACGTTGAATCAATGGGTCTCGTCAGGTTACCGACTTTAAGCAAAGTTGAGCCTGGTCATTATTCTAAAGGCTGACCGCTTGGGAATATCAGGTAAGTTACGAGATAGATGTGATGTGCTTCTGGACTGACAGGAGGAACTTCCTGGAATTGGGTGATGGATTCAGGATTTCATACGAAGGTGCCTTATATTCGCCCAGACAACGTTTTCCCAAATATAACATATCAACATCGCAATTAAGGTTTAATGTTAAATGTAAAGCGAATCACAATATGAAAACAAATTAAAACCAACATTGAAGTGTGCTACGCCAAAATCGGATAACACAAATACAGTTGTTCTTCGGGATATTCTAAGTGATTTTGTTCTCATCAATGTGTTTCAAACAAACACTTGTATGTATGTAAATTGTTTTTTTTTTTGTTTTTTTCTTCTTTTTTTTTTCTCACTTTCCAGGATATTTCATGCATAATCGTTGTGATTGTCTCTATCATTGAATATTATTTTTACTTCAGGCAAACTAGCAAAATATCACTTCAATTATAATTCGTTATGATTGACTCTCTCGTTGGAAACATATTACCCCAGACAGGCCCATCTCTGTTTTTCTATAAATATTTTAATAGAAGCTGTTCTAATAACCTAACCTCTTTGGTAGCTCAATCGCATGGATTTAAGCGTATTATTAAATTCCGGAAAAGGTCTCATCTTTTTACTGTTGAATTAGTTATATGTAACATATTTTTTTTATTCTAATAGTTTCTTGTCTTATACTTCTCTCCTTTGAAAATGTCTTCAGATTTCTTACTTCTCTGAAACCTACAAATTCCAAAAATGTAAATGCAATGTTAATCGCCATTTTCTGATATTCTGAATCGTGTTTTTTTATTCTTCACTGCAGTCTTCTCATGTTCTTCCACTCCCTCTTCCACTTCTTCCATCCTGGCATTATCACCTTGCTTGGGGTGAGATGATTAAAAAAAGAAAAGAAAATTTTTAAGACGACATATTTTATTTTACAAAGGAAAGTATTCAATATTTATTCTTAAATTCACCTTTTCCTTTTTCTGTTTGTTTTGCCCCTTCAAGACTTGGGTGATAATATCTCTACATAACTTCCTGTCCTTTGTTCATCTAAAAAAGTTTTTTTTTTTTTTTGCTAACACTCCTCATATGTTCTGTCAACTATTTATACAACCTTGTTAGATAGACTGTTCAATTCTTTCCTCTGTCCCTCTTCAATCTCTCCTGTGATTACCAAATTTCTCCAAGCTCTTTTTCCTCATTATGACCCCTATAAATTGCAACTGACTCTTTCAGATTGTAAGTGTGAGTAACGTTTTTGTTTTCATTTCTCTTAAAACTTCGTTGTCGCTCACATTTTCAGTCCATATTATTCTCAGCTTCTGTGGAACCAGATTTCTAATACTTCAAGTATCTTCTTCATGCGTGAGGAGCTTGTCCAGCATTCGCTATCATATAGGAAGACAGATATTACATAAAAGTTCAAAACTCTTCTTTGTTTCCTTTTCATTAATACTTTACTTAGCTTTTGGAAGGCACCTTTTCGCTATTCCCATACATCTCCGTATATCGATGTCACATTTTTTTTAACGGTTGTAGAATGGGGATCAGGGAGGTGTGATAAAAAGCAACAACAGTTCAGCGCTTATCTTTGTTTCCTTTTCATTGATACTTTACTTATCTTTTGAAAGGCATCTTTTCATTATTCCTATACATCTCCGGATTTCAGTGTCTTTTTTTTAACGGTTGTAGAATGACGATCTGGGAATTGTGATAAAAAGCAACTAAAATAAAAATAAAAAATAAACTTTGTATAACAGATATTAAGAAAAACACAAAACATTAAGGAAATGAAAATATTTAAGTACCATTTTATTTATGGTGTGACATCGAATTCCGAACGCGCAATAAATTAGGAAAAAGATGCTTTCCAAAAATTAAACAAAATCTCAAGAAACAAAGAAAAGATTGATTTTCTGTGAATTATTAACCCCCTTATATGACAATAAAGGCTGCAAAATTTCCGTCACAGATGATGGAGAAACAGATTTGGTTCTACAGAAGAATTCTGAGAAAGATCATGGACGGAACATTTGAGTAACGCCGACATTTTAAGGAAATGGAAACAAAAACGACGATGATAATTAGAATCAGAAAAAAGAAAGTTGAAATATCTAAGACGCAGGAAGGAAAGTTTAAAACGTCTGACTCTTACAGAAAACATACTGAAGGCAATCGGGACAGATGGAAGCAGCAATTATCCTATTCGATAAGGTTGTGTAAATGGCTGAACAGGGTGGGAGAGAGGCGGGATGAGAAAGGACAAACATGGCTCAGAGTTACAAAGGATAGGAAGTTGTGGAGAACAGTGATTTCCCACGTCCTCAAGGGACACAGCACGTAAATGATTTCCTAGAAACATACAGAGAGGTGTATACCCAGTCACAGGGCCGGTGCAAGGGTCTAGTGTCTCCCTACCGAATCTACAATACGGTCCTCAGAATCTATGATGTAGTTCCCCATAACACTCATATAAAATCCATATTTTATTGTAACCTAATTATGTACATTAATCATATGCAATATACGTGAAACATTCAACTAGAAAAATTGAAAATAAATGCAGTGTATGTAAATACAAATTGAAAACATGTCATAATAGATCATCCCATCTTAAATAAATCAATAATGTTTTGCGGCAAATTTTAACATCAACTTGAGATTTTTTTTTTCTGTTACAAAGTTGAATTTTAACACATTCAACATTACGGATGAAAAATAGTGAATATTTTTTCAAGGTTTATGAGCAAAACAAATTCACGGATTTGGACATAAAAGACCCGAGAACGACGTCAAAATCCACGAAAATTTTTCAACCTTTAATAGTCAGTTGTGCTTAGTTTAATTTGTAACGCATATAGAAAAATACAAATGTTGATAAGATAGCGAGAGTCACAAAGCACTGCCCGGGGCTCCCAATCAAGATTCCCTCCCCCCGATCGTTGTGCGGGGTTGTACGAACCGGCTCTGCCCAGGCCTGTCGCCAAGAGTGGGGATAGGGTCCTGCACTTAGAAAATCATTTACTTTCCCTCTTTGAAAATGACATGGACTAATTTTAGTGTGCAAATACTTCCCCACCCCATACTCTAAACAATCTAGCGATGGGCCTGTGTGTGCCTTAGTTAGTTAGTCTCGTGGAGTGTTAGTATCCTACGTTCGATCATTTCTTGGTAACCGACTCTTGCAGTCATGTGCCAAATTTAAGCTAGTCTGAGGAAATAAATATCTATACTAATATAGGCGTGTGTCTACGTCTGTGCATGCAACCGCGAGGGAGGGAGGGTGTTCGAGACAGTAATAATAAATATTGTTCCTCTTTCCCAGGAGATCTTTTGAATACATCCTGTGAGTATCAAACTTCCGGTCGTTGTACGAATGATTTGTTCCACTATGTTTAGCGACATCCAAAATATTTAGATAAGGCAACTATTGCCGTCATCAGAGGACGGTTTTCTATCAACAGGAACCCAAGTCTGAGAAATAGGATTCATTTTACCTTCTCGTTTACAAAGGTGGTGGGGGCAAAAGATGGCGCTGTGGTTCTGTAATTTACGCGATAAATCAGATGAAATTCAAGGGTAGTATTGTTTCAGACGTGTGAGATTTCAATGGCGTTCAAGTTGATTTTTATCAATTTTTTTTATTTCGGTTATCTAAGTAATATTAATTCATCGTCACTGAACAAATTTGGCTTTATTTATCTTTAATAATCTC
Source organism: Acanthosepion lycidas (assembly GCA_963932145.1). Taxonomy (NCBI): domain Eukaryota; kingdom Metazoa; phylum Mollusca; class Cephalopoda; order Sepiida; family Sepiidae; genus Acanthosepion; species Acanthosepion lycidas. The sequence goes on from OZ010583.1 coordinate 128,362,425, forward strand.
CGAAATTTCAAAAAGCTGACGATCTACCTTACAAGGAATCATTCTAAAAATTATTTAACCGTATCTCCGTATATACTCGTATATCAGTCGAGAAATATCTGACAAAAAGATGCGAGTAGGCTTACATTCGAAGTCAGTATTTTGCCGGTTTTCAACATCTCAGAAAAAAATACCAAAATATCTGAAGATTTACTTGGATTTTACAAGCATTAAATATTTGTGTTTGTAATTATTCTGTGAATTTTATATATTAAAGTTATTTTTTGCATAAGGTTTTGTTTTCCACTTGTAAAATACACGGGTATCAAGTTCACTATATAAAACTTTAATAACTTCAAAATGGATCTTTTTTTTTTTTTAACAGTAAGGATCACCCTGCCCCGGGGTCACGTTAAGGGGTAGTTTATATGGATATGAGGGAAAGTTAACCCTAGACCTGAACAGATTAAGATTGCAGTGATCAGGAAAACATCCTCTTGGGAGTCAGTTCCACAGAGCAGTGGTTCGCGGGAGAAGCTGTTTGAGTAGAACTGACTTCTCACTAACGGGACCCAAAAGGAACGAGGGTGGTTTGCTACGATGTAAGTGGTGAGGCGCGTACTAGATATAAAGGTAGATCTGGTTGAACCAAAGAATGTAGCTTGTCCGAGCACTTTCCGTCGAAATAGCGATAGAGCAGTGAAAGATTAGCCACATCCCGCCTCTGAGAGTGAGAGAGAGGTTGGAGGGTGGAAAATAATTCATCACCCACAAGGGATTCGGACAGGCTTTTGAATTGACGAGAATTGAAAGTGAGGACTGGTTTAAAAATAAAAGGGGAAATGGTTTCCAAGTTTTTTAATGTATGTATTTCATTTGATATTTACGTTAAAAAAAATCCTGTTATATTCAGAAGTTGAAAGAAAGCAAACAAAAAACTGAAGAAGTTGTTGAAACATTATAAAAAGGTTGAAATGGTAAAAAATCATTGCGCATTTTTTTTTTGTTTTTGTTTTACGGCATATCAACCTCAATGGGTTATTTAATGCCGACAAGAATTTTAGTGCTGGCAATTTTTTTTCAAAAGTGTATTGCTGGTAATGTTTTTGTTGTTTTTTTTTTAAAAACGGAGAATGAGAAAAAATCTCGAAAAGGAAAGACGCCAAGAGAAACGAAATGTTTCGAAACAGAAACAATTCTCAAGAAACGAAACAGAGAAAAACTTCGAAAAAGAAAGACGGAAAAAAAAAACAATTCGAAAAAGAAACAGTGTCAAGAAACGAAGCGGAATGAAAAATTTCCCAAAAAATAAATAAAATAAAAAAAGACACACGGAGAAATGAAAAATATCGAAAAAGAAAAACTTATCAATATACGAAACAGAAATATCGAAAAAGAAAAGTTTATCAATAAGCGAAACAGAGAGAAATATCGAAAAGGAAAAATGCCTGGTGAATAGAAAATTCGTACTCCGTTCTACAAACAGAAAACGACAGAACATCGAAAAATTCATGACAGATATCGAGTCAAAGCATTTTTGAGATGCAATGATACCAAACAAAAACATGTACACGAACGGATAGTTGGGGATTTGATCTCCTTTCTCTGTTATGTGATAAAGTGAGACAGATTTGAAGACCATTTCAAATCCGTCCTTATAATGGAATCACAAACCTGGCTTTGGGGGAATTTTTTTCGGAAATGAAACAAAACAAAAAAGAAAATATAAAAAAGAGAAAGAAAAAAGACAGAAGAGAAAGAAATAATGAAATAATAACTGAATAAGTGTCAGTGAAAAATGTTGGCACAAGATTCCAGGAAAATAGCAAATTCTGGTATGTTTCTCCTCTCCTAATTAATCTGATAAACTGAAAAGGTTAACAAAACTGTGTCAGGTTACAAAGCGGCCTCCATATTTGCAAGGCTGTTGTGCCAGATGGACATTTCTCAGCTGTTGACGCAACACTAATCCCACCATAACAACTACAGATTTTCGTACTCCGTTCTACAAACAGAAAACGACAGAACATCGAAAAATTCATGACAGATATCAAGTCAAAGCATTTTTGAGATGCAATGATACCAAACAAAAACATGTACACGAATGGATAGTTGGGGATTTGATCTCATTTCTCTGTTATGTGATAAAGTGAGACAGACTTGAAGACCATTTCAGATCCGTCCTTATAATGGAATCACAAACCTGGCTTTGGGGGCAGAATTAAACCAAGTGTATCACGATTATTTTAATGCTTTTTTTATTCAATTTATTGTTGGGTTTTTTTTCTCACTCTATTCATTATTACGAATATTACCTTTTCGCTTTAATAAATATTTAAAAAACTGACCTATCTAAACAAATGTTGAGGTTTAAAATATACTAAATGTTTCTATTTTAGATTAAATCAATGCTTTTCGTGTTAAAAACTTTATTTTGTTTTCAACTAAACCAAAGATTCTTATTTAAAAATATACCCCATATTTTTTTAAAACAAAGGAAGCCCCTTTTTAATACGGAAATGTGAGGCGGGTAAGTTTTATATGAAACGAAAATCCTTGATTTAGTTTAAAAATACGAGACGATCTAAAAATATTACCATGAAAAATACTTGGTTTACTATAAAAATATATTTAAGCGACAAAACCCTGAATTTAGTTTAAAAACATATTATTTGTTTTAAGACTAAAATCTATGTTGCAAGGTTGGTAAATTTTTAAACATTAAAACTAGTTACCTCCAAAGATTCGTTAAAAATTAGAATGCTTGAGGAAATGATAATGCTCAACACTTAATAAAAAACAAAGTTCTATCGTCAAAATCTTTATGCTGTTATTAAGGAAAAAAAGGATCTTTTTCTGCAAAAACTATTTTTTTATCCTTTCTAGAACATTCCAAATTTTAGACTAAAGCCTTCGATTTCGTATGAAATTGTGAGGTAGGTAAATTTTTAAACATTAAAATTCTTGATTTAGTTTGAAAATGCAAGACAGCGTAAGCTTAGAGTTAAGACTTGAATTTAAGATTTGGTATGAAATTATAAGATGGGTTATAAACTTCTTTTCATTCAAATCTGATTTAGTTTTAAAACAAAGTAAGTCAGATTAAATTTTTAAGAACCAAATCTCATTTAGCAGCATTTCGTGTATTTTAATTTTCAATATTTGTCTATATCGATCATTTTTTTTTTTACAATTTATTGAAACGACGCAAAAGAATAAAGGCGCTTTATCGTATTATAAATCTTCTTAATTCCTTAGTTAGTTTGCACATACCTTACCCCCGGCCAATTCTTCATAAATAATGGACTATCCCGTTTTTCAGGGGTATCATAGACGTTCTTTTAGTTTCATTGAGAAAAAAGAAACAAAGAAAGAAAGATAGAAGCGACGAAATAGAACATCTTCAGTTAAATGTAAAAACTTGTCAATTTTAAATTTTTATTTCTACCCTCTTACTTCTTTAAACAATGACCAGCATTCATATGATTTATGATTTTTATTGCAATATTTTATTAAAGTTGTTAAGCTCGAATATTTAACGATATAATAAAGGAAATTTTACAGGTATTTTCGCCATGAACTTCTTCAATCATTAAATAAAGAATTATGATTCATCAAAGAATTAAAATTGGAAAGCCGTGATGTTTCCACTGGTACTACTTAGTAACAATTAATTTATGACAGTGGTCATCGTTATCTGGGATATCGTCTTCCGCCGGTTGATTTAACCAAGGTCAACCACAGAAACAGAAGTGCTAGGTTTTACAGAATGGTGGTTCCAACGTGCAAGACTGATGCTGGCAGTTTTTTCCCCCGCAAAGAGAAACCGTAAAGAAGTTACATTAAATGAAAAGGTAAATGTTCTCATTTTAAATCTTAGGTTACTAAGATCTACGGCAAGAATTAATCTTCTATTTCTCACATAATCTTTATTACATATTATAATTGTTCTATTTTGTTATTCAACAAAATACAACACTCTCTCCGCTTAAATGCCGAATGTTTTCTTGGAAGGAAACGGCTAATATTACCATTACAATTATGCACATGGGATAAATTTGGAAATCCACAGTCGATGCCTGAAACCAAGATTATTGCCACACACTTGGGTTATTTTCTAAAATCAACAATGGATGCCTAAATTCTATAAACAATATTCCATATCAACGGATTCAGATATCTGCTGAGGACTTCACAATATATCAAATGTGGATAAGGGTGGTATACTCTGTATAGAGTTTCGGTGCTGTGAATGGTTTCAGGTATCCGCTGACGTCTTCCCGATTTATCCTACGTGGATTAGGGGAATACTGAATAGAGAATTAAGTGCTGTCCATGGTTTCAGGTATCGGCTGAAAACTTCTCAATTTATCCTACGTGAATAAGGGTAGAATGCTATATAGAGGGCTACGGTGCTGTCCATGGTTCCAGCTATCCGCTGAGGAGTTTCCGATTTATCTTACGTGGATAAAGATGGAATACTGTATAGAGGGTTGCGGTACTGTCCATGGATTCAGGTATCCGCTAACGAGTTCCTGATTTATCCTACGTGGATCAGGGTTGAATGCTGTATAGAAAGTTTCAGTGCTGTCCATGGTTTCAGGCATCTGGATAAAAGAAAACTACTGCATAAAGAGATTGGTTATGTCCATGGTTTCAACCATCCACTGCGGATCTCGGAATATATTCCACCTGGATAAATGGGACAACTGTATATAGGGTTCGGTACTATCCGCTGTTTCAGTCGTCCGCTGTGTATCTTAGGACATAGCCCACGTGGATAAAGAGGGAAATTCTACTTATTTTCTTCCATCAAACATCTGTTGTTTTTTATCTCTTCATAACACGACAGCAAACAGGAAACAATGAAACAACAAAGTAGCATTCGACTCGTATCGGACACTTCAGTTTACTAATCGGACATGACCTTGCTTTTGTCCGTTGTGGACGCTTGTTGACTTTATCTCAAAATCGCATCTGTGACTCGTTTACATTTGTAAGTGTGATTTGCACTCACTCATCCAATTGTAGCGTGCATTTACTTTTGGCAGCAGCAGCCACTTTGTCGAATTCATTTCAAATTGATATTTCTCTCTGGATGTTGTACGCAGTTTTTCAGAGGAAATATTTTTGAAGAACATTAGAGAATAAAAGCAATTGGCAATTTACACAAAAAATAAATAATAAGGTTTTACTTTATCAACGAAAAATACAAATATTCACCAGAAATTGTCTAAAAATCTCTGATATCTTGAAATTTCTGACTCTCATAAAAGATATCCTTTATAATTTTACTTTTAATACAGTTTGTGAGATGGTTTCCGTTATGGTCACATTTTAATATTCACTGGAATTCGCCTTAAAATCTCTGATATCTTAAAATTTATGACTCTCTTGAAATATCCGCTGTAATCTTACTTTTAATAATGTCTGTGAATTATGTTTCGTTATGACCACAATTTAATGATTCATTCCATTCCGTTGAGTGAGACTGCAATGTATAGTTGTTCCATATCTATTGATTTCTCCCTGTTCATACTTATTTCTTTTATTTTCTTTTTATTTGGGGTTTATGTCTGCCGCTATAAACTCACTCCGTAAGGGATTGTATTTTTTTCTTTTTTTTTTATATGTTCACTAAACAAGTATTCTATGATATTCGTTGTTCAGAATATTTTTCTGATTTTGTTTTTTACCTATCATCATGTCCATTTATAATTGCACTTTGTGTTTACTCATTTAATTTTATCGATTAACACTGCAAATAAATCGCTGTAACTTCCTTGAGAAATGCATGAATCTAATTTGCCCATAACCAATGACCATGGCGATGACATATGCAAGCTTAAATAGTAGTAACAAAATAACAATGAAATCAATTTTGCCCTCAACTATGAGTTAAATAGCCGAACAGATTGGGGTCTCGAGCCGTAGTTACTAACTTGTCTGGGAGAAGGCCAACTCTGAATTCAAAACCTGTATCTATCTGGCGAGGTGCATACTATTCGACCATTGAAAAGTTCATTGCGCTCGTAATTGTGGTCCGGAGTCATTTACTCTAAGATCTTGGCTGAGTCGAACAAAGAAAAAGTAATTAACCGCAAGGCTCCATTGAAGTAACGGGTTATTTCGTGATTAATATCCGAACTTTAGTGCATAAAGACATTATTTAAAAAAGAACTGTTTAATTAGACTATTACATTGTTCGGACTTTGGTCCTCATCTTTATTATCATACTCACGACGTTTCGGCCGTTGTATGCTCCGGCTTTCTTCAGGTGATATATGTTGGAAGTTCAAACTGAATCCTTTATTTAGTCCAATGGGTCAGATTGTTTTAAATCCATGTGCCATGCTTTTTCTAGATATCTCAGTTTTTCAGTTAATGCCCTTTAGTAACTCTACTCTTCACGTATTTTTTTTTTTTTTTTTTTGTTCACCTCCGCTGTGACCAGGTATGGAACTCACAACTCTTTGGGTCAAGTCACTCTAATGTAGACCACCTGAAGAAGGACGGAGCATGCAACGGCTAAAACGTTCTGAATATTACAATAAAGATGAAGACAACCGTGAAAACAATGTAAATAGTGTAAATTGTTACAATACCTCATCTCAGAACTACAAACAGAATTTATTTATTAATATATATTAGTTAATTATCATTAATTTCCTTCCAATAACTTTTTCAAATACAGTACTGTCACTCTCATAAGGAGTCATGATACCATATTCGAAAAAGTCTTCGGTTTGGGGATTGAATAAAAATATAGAGATTGTAGTTTTTATTTATTTATTGTTTATTACGATTTATCAATCCTTTGCAGGTTATTTAAAGCCAGAAAATATTTTTAGGTTGTAAGATTTTCTTTTGTATGTGTGGGAGGAAGATAATGATATTTTAGTGATACTAGTCTTACTAATTAACCCAGAGCTGATGGGGAAGAGGTGGATTCATACCACTCTCAAGGGTAGTTACGCGTAAGTGAATATAACGAACCTAACGGAAATTGGAACTTGGCTCTCCGACAATTCCGAGCCATTATCCGTTACCTCACCAGTACATCCAAGCTTACAGCACTTAGTATCACCAAGCGGACACCCATCTAGGTACAAACCAGGCTCGACATTGCTTAACTACGGTGATCTTACGAAAACCGGTGTTTCAACGTGATGTGACCGTAAGCCTTTATTTATTTATTTACTTATTTATTATTCACCCATTACAAGGCCCAAGAGCCTTTCCAGGTAGAATGTTACTGAATGAGGTTGCTGCAAGTGCGTAAAAGGAGCTCGTAAAAATGAATTTTAGGAGAATATGTAAGACAGATAACGGTTGACCCGATATAATGTAGGATAGGTAAATGTTGACACTATGTTTTGAGATCATATTGGTCGAGGAAGTATCCTCTTGGGAGTCTGTCCCACAAAGTAACAGTTCCAGGAAAGAAGCTGTCTGGGTTGAACTTTCTCCTTACCAAAAAGAATAAGGATTACTCGACTCTTTCTGTACGTAGCATAGTGTGTACTAGCTGTGGAGAACTGAACATCTTTTTCAGTTCGCCCTAAGCAAGGCAAAAGTGCCGCTAAGACACGGGAAGAGGGCACTGGAAGTGAAAGGGAAATGAAATACGTTAGAAGGAGCCAGAATCGCAATCCTAAAGAGAAAATAACAGATGAACTTCTACTTTTGTCCCACTAAAGTGCAAGGGACTATTGGGAGTCAAAGAGAACAAAAATACTTTAGAAAAACAGGAAACCCAATCTTAAACATAAAACAAGGGATAACCTCTAATCCTGTTCAAAAGACAGGTTGCGCTATGAAAATAGCGATAGAGCAGCGAGAGGCTAACAACCTTTCGTTTCTGGGAAAGAGATCCTAGAGTGGAAAATAATTCAACACCCAAAAGGCCGTGTAAGCGCTTTTGAACTCTGTCAAGTTTAGAAAGTGAGAATTGTGCATGTGGCAGCAATGCTCTATTTTCTGTCTCATCTAGCTCAGACTTCCTGTGCCATGCTCTCTTTACGAGAGCATGATAGAGAGTGTTTTGTACTTTCTTGTATGGTACAATAAACTATTTTTCCAGCATCTTTATCGCTGGTTCCTGTATATGTCTTCCATTTGAGGTCTGGAATGAGCTTAAGCCCCTAACGAACGTTCAAGACAAGGGTCCTTATTGAGAGTATGAATTTCACCAGGATTGGATAAAATTCAGGGTCTGCTCGGCAATGGCGTATTATTACTACCTTGGTTTTAGAGGATATTGAATAATACAAGCCAGTCTCACCTCTCACATAATGAGCTATGAGGGCAACGTCAGAGGAGGGATCAGCTGAAAATTGCTATAAATACAAATTCATCAGGATGGTCCTGCAAACACCGGAATTGGTGATAATTAGATAAGAGCAAAAGCTGGAGAAAAAATGAGAATGTGGAATTTTATTCTAATTGCGGTTTTCGTTCCATTAAGTCTTGATTAATTAAGTGTATACGCCGGCAAAATGTTAAAACAAGACCTGAATTTGCATTAATATTTTATTCAATCTAATATTTCATCAGTTACTCTCAGCCAGTCTACGGCATGCGGACATCCAGAGCCCGTAGCCGATACGTGTACCTTGAATTTCTTCTGCGATGTATGGGTAACTCTTCCAATAATCTCGAATATGGTTTGCTTATACGTCAACGGTTTTACTCACGCGAGCACATCAGGAGCCGTCAGGTACACAAGGGTTCACCTCTTGAGGTCCTGACGTATAAGGACTCAACTTGTCGGAGTTAACTCCTCCTTAATTTTCTAATTGTCACTAGGGCACGCTCTCCCTCCACTATAAATACTGGGGGATTCCTTGCCTCGTTCTCTTTTTACTTTAGCGGACACATGTAAAAATGTGATCTCTCGTAGAGATCCGCGTTTTCGCCCACTTGTCGGAAAACGCCATGAAAAACACATATACGTACGTACAAACTTTCACCAATATACAAACTCTTTACAGTCACACACAAACACAAACGTTGATGTCTTTGTCATTTGTAAATTTGTTGTCGAATACATATATTTGTTGACATATATATCGGTCTTGTTTGTTTTCCATACATCTTGAGTCCGCTATGTTCTTGTAGTCGGACCTTCTTCTAGCAGGAATAAAAAGCGCATGTTTCTAATTCAACAACATGCACACCCCCGATCCTCTACAAACTTTGCAGCTGGCTTCCTTTGACGGTCTGGCGTGAAATCAAGGCCAAGACGATTGCAGCACCATAACATATCAATATCGGCACCAACACCTTTGCGAATGATCAAACTGGTTCTCTTTTCCTGCAAAGATGATTTAAACGTTCAGAATATAAGGTTTTGGGATTTGCTGATAAAAGTTTATTGTAAAAACGTAAGTGGACAAGAGACCAATTTAAAAACACAAGACGAAAATCTTAAGGAAGAATTAAAAATATATTTCCAGATATTTTGTCAAACGAACTGGGTCAGTGTTCAAAATTCAAAGCGGATTTTCAAGTAAAAAAGTTTCGACGCCAGTATTCAAGCCGAAACGAAGCGTACCATTTGCAGCAAGTCAACGAAGATTTAGACAGGCTCGAAAGAATTGGTGTAACAGAAAAATTTAACTATTCAAAATGGGTTGCACCAGCGGTGTAGGTAAAGAAAAATGGCCGGAAATTTATAAAAGCAAAAATCCAACATCATCAGTGACAGTGAATTTCTTGCATGAACTGTTTAGGAATCGCCCCACGTAAAAACCAGTCTTGTGCCACATCCTGCCTTGTGGGGAGATTTGGTAAATATCAGCAGTTTGGAGTTAGTCTTTAGACTGCTACAGAGAATACAGGTATGACGGCAAGTTGCCGAAGCATTACTTATATTATAAGCGCTACTGAAGGTTTTATAACATAAATAAGCACTTTTTATCGCCAGTCATTCACATGTCCAAAATGATAACATGAGGTCACGTGAGTGCAGAAAATGTCAATGAGTATTCTTATTTTATGACTGTCAAATCATGGCGAGCTCAATTTCCAGATTCAAGCCCAAGATCCTATATTCCTTAAAACTTCCCCGAAGCTAACACCTTCTGTCCATGGTGTTCTCAGCCTTCGTCGTTCCAAGTCTTTTGTTCATCAGCGAAAAGATTATCCATGTAGAGGTTTTCATATCAAATAGCAGTTCAGCAATAATTCTTTGTTTCAAAGCATATTCTCTCTCTTTCTGTCTGTCTGTCTGTCTCTCTCTCTCTCTCTCTCTGTGACTCTCTCTCAGTATTTTACTTAATTTCTAGAAAGCTACTTTTGCCATTCCTAAGCGCCGTCTGTGCCACATTTCCCGCCGATTGTTACAAACTTGGTTACCGTCGTTGTATTTATCTCGTATCCAAGAATTTAATATCTTCTTTGCTGATTGGTTCCTTTATCATGATGGCGTTGATGTCTAAATTCAACGTGCAGGTTCAGTAGTAGAAACCTGCTCCCGCCATCTATTCCTTATCGCTGTTTGGCTTTGCAAGAGTTGGTTGAAATGAAAGAAAATCAGAGTGGAAGAAAATATCGATGGCGTGAATTTGTTTAAGGTGAACCTCAACTTGCCAGGAAGTGAACCACACATTTGATTTCATGATTTTCCTCCGTGGCACATATGAAATGAGGCATGCAGAATCCAGTTATGAAACTGCAACGGGCGGCGGCCTCTAAGAGTTATAATTTCGAATGACGCCTTCTGTAGCATATCCGTCATGCGTTGCGCTCCAACGTGCTGGTTCAGTACCAGAGGCTTCCAGTTTCACTTAAACTTGCTCCAGTCATCCATTCCCTAAAGCCTTTTGGCTATCCAAGTTTCGGTTGGAAGTGAAACAATATCAGAGTACCAGAAAGTGCCGATAGTGTGAATTTGTTTAAGGTGGACCTCAATTTGCCAGTAAGTGAACCACACGCTTGATTTCCTGACCTTTCTCTGCGGAACATATGGAATGAGACATACAGAATCCAGTTATGAAACTGCAATGGACTGCCGCTGACTCTGTTATAGTTTCGAGTGGCGCTTTCTGTAGCGTGCCCGTCATGAGTAACCCACTTCATCCGCTACTTCAATCGTTGAGATCTGTTATGATCATCATAATGCTTGTTCCACTGTTGGGATCTTTGGGGTTGGTCGCGCTTAATCTTGGTCCCCGTCTTTGACCTTACTGCCAAGAGTGACACTCCCAGGAGTTTAGAACTCCCGACGGCATCGCCTTCTGAGTCACTGGACCATGTAAACTCCTCTATCACTTCAAGCAGAGACTATCAGAGGTTATAAACCGGACCTATATCTACCTTTTTGATTCTAGTGTGAATTGGAAGTGTGTACACCTTTTTAATCTTCTGTAAACCGTACCCATGTCTAATTTTTTATTATTCTAGTGTAAACCGTTCCTATGGGTACATTTTTATTATTCTCGTGTAAACCGGACCTATGTCGAATTTTTATTACTCTTCTAGTGTAAACAGGACTTATGTCTACTTTTATTATTCTTCTAGTGCAAACCGGACCTGTTTCTACTTTTTATTCTTCTAGTGTAAACCTGACTAATGTCTATTGTTGTTGTTCTTCTAGTGTAAACCTGACTAATGTCTATTGTTGTTGTTCTTCTAGTGTAAACAGGACCTATGTCTACTTTTTATTCTTCTACTGGAAACCGAGCCTGTCTACTTTTTTAGTATTCTAGTGTAAGCCGGACCTATGTCTTCTTCTTTTTTTTTTTTTTTACTTATGTATGAAACGGAACTATGTCTTTCTTTTTGACTTTGATGTAAAACCAGACTTAATTTTGATTTTTTTTTTTTTTTTTTTACTCTAATGTAAAGTGGATTTATTTCTTCATTTTATACTCTAGTATAAAAACGCGCCTGTGCCAACCTGTCAATTAATTCGTTGTAAATTTTATCTTGTAAAAAATATATTCGATATTAAATAACTCGGTAATTATGGATATGTTGTTAAATAACCAACCTTACCTAACCAGTGACATCGGTAGGGAGATCGATCATCATGTTAACCTGAGCCAATCAAATATACACAGTATTTGAACCAATGCCATGTACACTCGAGCGTTAGTGGACAGTAGACTGATGTATTTAATTCATTGTAATTTTAGCTTATAAAATTTATATTAAATATTAAATAATTCAATAATGGTTCATATGTTATTAAATTAACCAAGCTTACCAAACTTTCTATATTTATTGAAAAAGAAAATTAAAAATCAAAAAGCAATGCTAAACTTATTTTTTAAGTTATTTGGCTGTAAAGAATTTCGTCATTTGAAGTCGTTTTTTCTATTCATTTTTCTATTCTTTTTTTATTTTTTCTATTTTTTCTATTCTTTTCTTTCTACTTTTTTCTTTCTTTTTTCTATTTCTTTTTTCTATTTTCTTTCTATTCTTTTCTTTTTTGTCTATTCTTTTACCATTTCTTTTCTTCTATTTCTTTTTTCTATTTCTTTTTTATTCTTTGTTATTATTCTTTTTCTATTCTTTTTTTTATTTATTCTATTCTTTTTTCATTTCTTTTCTATCTTTTTTTCCATTTCTTCCTATTTGTTTTTTTTTTCTATTTTTCTATTCTTGTTTCTATTTTTTCTGTTTCTTTTTTCTGTTATTTTTTCTATTACTTTTTCCTTTTCTTTCATGTATTCTTTTTTTTTGTTTTTTATATTTTTCTATTCTTTTTCTAGTTCTTTTTTCTATTGTTTTTTCTATTCTAATTTTCTATTTCTTTTTTCTATTTGTTTTTCTATTTTTCTATTGTTTTTCTATTTCTCTTTTTCTATTCGTTTTTTCTATATCTTATTTATATTCTTTTCCTTTTTTCTATTTCTTTTTTCCATTCTTTTTTCGATGTTTTCAATTTCTTTTCTATGTTCTTTTTTATATTCCTTTTTTGTTATTTTCTTTATATTTTTACTATTTCTCTTTTTTATTTATTCTTTCCATTTCTTTTTCTATTCTTTCTTTCTATTCTTTTTTCTATTTCTTTTTTCTGCTTCTTTTTTATATTTTCTTATTCTTTCTCTATTCTTTTTTATTTATTTTTATTTTTTCTATTGTTTTATATTTTCTTTTATCTATTTCATTTTTATATTCTTATTTATATTCATTTTTATTTATTTTTCTATTTCTTTTCTCTTCCTTTCTTTCCTTTGCATTTTTTCAATTTCCTTTTTCTAATTCTTTTTTCTGTTTCTTTTTTGAATTTTTTTCTTTTTTCCATTCTTTTTCCTATTCTTTTCTTTCTATTTCATTTTTCTATTTCGTTTTTTCTATTTCTTTTTTCTTTTCTTTTCTTTCTATTTCATTTTTCTATTTCTTTTTTTTCTATTCTTTTTCTATTCTTTTCCTTCTTTTCCGTTTTTTCTATTTCTTTTTTTCTATTCTTTTTTCTATTCTCTTTTCTATTCTTTTCTTTCTATTTCGTTTTTTCTTTTTTCTATTCATTTTTTGTTAGTCTTTTTCTCTGTTTCTTTTTTCTTTTTCTTTTCTTTTATTCTTTTTTCCTGTTAATGACAATGTTTTCACCAATTAAATTGTTTTCTTTACCGAAGTTGTTCATTACCTTCTCATCTCAGTTTTTCTAATGTGTAATCATTGAGCTAACTTCTTATAGCCCGACTTCTTATAATCAATAGTAAGAAATCGATAAATTTTATAATATCAGTTTTCTGAAAAACCAGCGAAATAATAATAAATTCAATAAGTATTTTTTTATTATTTAAAAAAAAATCAAGTAAAATACATTAATGTTTTTATGAACACCTCTTGAACATTTTAGAAATTGAATTTTAGATTTATTAAATTTTCAAAATATAACCATGGAAAAATCAGTCTACGTCAGAATTTATAGTCGTTTTGAAAATGCTACAAAAGAGATCTGAGCGACATCTTCCCAAAATTATCAGCTCTGTACAAAGCAATGCAATTTCGACCAACCTTCCTCCAGACACGGGAATGGTTATGCAAATGGTCAATAATATCAATCCAATAGATATATTGGTAGTATCAATAAAAATCAATGTTTAAACAGGAAATAACTTAACCGACTGCAAATCAAGGGTTAAAAGGATAGAAGCTTTTATGTTATAGCTTTGAAAATCTACGTTTGTTCAATAAGGTTGTTTTAAGGGCGTGAGAGGAGAGATCAAGGGGATAATATGAGGACATGTAGGACCCTACAGTAGTGACCCTAGACTTACTTAGAAATTAGGTGTTTAGTAATCTAGGAAGTATCATCTCGGGAGTATGTTCCCTAATTTAACAGTTCTGGAGAAGAATCAACCTGATCAGAATTTTCTTCTCGCAAATGGAATATGAAGCGAACGAGGATGAGTCGATTTACTGTACATGGTCTAGCTGCTTCTTACTGTGATTTTTTTCACTGGTTGGAACTTGAACATTTGCCATGAATATAGCGATAGTATAGCAGCGTTTTATCTATGGAAAAGGAGTTGAAGGGTGAAAATCAATTCATCATTCACAAGGCCGTGCAAACGCTTTTGAACTCTGTCGAAGCTGGAAAGTGAGGATTGGGCAGCCCAAGCTAAGTTGTAGCAGAAATGCTCTATTTTTGGTCTGATCTGGCTCTTGTAAATATAGGGCATGAAATGAGGTGTCAGCTACTTACTGGAGCGGTACAGAGAACCGACCATTTTTCCAGCGTCTTTAGCGATGGATCGTATACATGACTTCCATTTGAGGTCTGTGATAAACTTGATACGCAATAAACGTTCAAGGCAAGGAGCCTCATTGAGTACACACGTTCATCAAGACTTGAGGAGACTCAGAGTCTCTGCTCTCTGATTATTAAACGTTCTTGGTAGAGAATTGAAATCAATGGCGTCCGGGGTATCATTTCCATTTACATCAGAGTCATTGCAAACGCAGCTGCTTCCTCGTGCTTAGAAACTAATTCCTTGTAAGTTTCATCGTTGAAAATGAACGTTTCTCTCTCCAGTAAAGTATCAACACAAACATTTAAACATATAAATGACAATTGTACAAACGGAGATGTTAAGATATGAATGATCAATAAAAGAATAAAGTAAAGAAAGAAATAGTTTAAGAAAAGAAGGAACAAAGAAGTGAATAAAAAAGAAAGAAAAAATAATAATTTAAGAAAAGAAGGAACAAAGAAGTGAATAAAAAGAAAGAAAGACAAAAAGAAAAAGAAAGAAATACAAAAAGAAAGAAAAAACTGTTTAAGTAAAGAAAGAAAGAAAGAAAGAAAGAAAGAAAGAAATAAATAGTTTAAAAAAGAAATATGAATATATATATATGAATGAAGTAAAGAATATGAATGATTAATAAAAGAAAGAAGTAAAGAAAGAAAGAAAGAAAAAAGAATGAAAGAAATAGTTTAAGAAAAGGAAGAAAGAAGTGAATAAAAAAGAAAGAAAGCAAAAAGATAAAGAAAGAACGACAAACAGGAAAGAAAAATAGTTTAAAGAAAGAAAGAAATAGTTTAAAAAAGAAAGAAAACAACAAAAGCAAAAAGATAGGAAAGAGAAGGAAGGAAAGAAGGGAGGGAGAAAGAAGGAGAAAAGGACGGAAGATAAGGAGGTAGGAAGAAATTAGGTAAAAAGAAAGAAATGTGAGTGAAGAAAGAAGGAAAGAAAGAACTGAGTTCATTCTTAATTTGGGCAATCACATGGCGAATGCGAACACAGGAAGAAGATTGACTAATTTGTTCTTTACAGCTTAACCACCCTTTGCGGTTATTTAAAGCCATAAAATATTTCAAATTGTAAACATTTTTTAGATGTGATAATGATTTTACTGGTGTAAGTCCTAATAATTAAACCATAAGCGGTGGATTCATATCTTTTCCAAGTGAATTTGCGTGCAAATGAATATAACGAACCCAACTGGAATTGGAACTCGGTTTTCTGATTTTCAATTTCTGAACCGTCATTCATTACAGTGAGCTATTATAAGCTTTTAGCCACCCTTGATTACAGCAATTTTAGCTTGTGTAATGAGGTCTCTTCTTTTTTCAGACAATACGGTGTTAGTATCAAGCTACTCTCATCTATGAACGATAGTTGACTTGTATTTTGCAAGGAAAGTTCGGGGAAGGAGGGAAAATAATAGGATGGCATCAGAGTTGCAAATCAAATAGAGAAATTGCTTTGTTTTTCCAGGTTAATCATCAAACGGTTAATAATATCGTCAATAAATTTAATGTAGAAGGCCATTGTCGTGTGGAACAACGTTCAGGAAGACCAAGTATCGTGTCTGAGCAAACGAAAAGGGCTCTGAATAGGGAGGTCATCAGAAACGATCATCAGAGCGTCAAAGATGTCGCCAACAACATGGAAATGTCGCCATATGCAGTGAGAAAGAAGTGTTGCGAGAAAGAAGCACTTTATTTCAGCGATTAACAGGAACAGGCGTATGGACTGGGCGAGAGAATTCGAGAGCAAAGATTATGAATTTTGGCAATCTGTAATTTGGTCAGATGAAAGTAAATTCTGCCAATATTCGAATTCGAGACAGGTTTATATTTGGAGAAATCAGAATGAGACTTGAAACACTGAATGTCTGCAGGCGACCGTGAAACCTGTAGAAATTGGATTAATGGTGTACGGCGCTGTCTGGTTTGGATGAAAATCTGAGCTGATTCTTGTTGATGAGTGGTTGAATGGTACAAAATACTGTCAAACCAATCGCATTGACAAGAATGTCTACCTTTATCAAGATAGAGCGCCATGTCATACGAGGAAAGCAGCAAAGGCCGGGAAGGAATCGCAACGAATCAAGTCACTGCCATGGGTAGCCCAAAGTCCTGACATGAATCCAATAGAGCACGTTTGGGAGCACCTTGACCGAAAACTTCGAGAGCGTGAAACGAAAATCACGTCAGTGGTAACCCTTAAAGAAACATTGCTAAAGGAGTGGCAAAATATGGATCAAACGACTGGTGATAACTTGATCAAATCCATGAAAAATCGAATACAAACACTAAAAATATCAAATGGAGGACTTACTCCATACTAGTTTCAAATATTGTTTATGTTGAGTTGGGGTTACGTAATTAAATTTCGAAATTGGATGTAGTTTATTTTTCCTGGCTAAAAACTTTTCTTAGGCCACTGTACAGCAATTGCACATACGAGATTATAGTACCTGGCATACCCAAGTAGTCACCCATCTAGGTACTGACAAGGTTCGACGTTGCTTAACCTCCTGTTCAATATATGAGGAAATGTTGCATCTAGAAATCTAAAAGGCTGCATCTACGAACATAAGCGAGGCGTACGTTAGGACACCCATCGCTCGTAACACAGAAATAAACAGTTTATAACTCCGATTTAACAAATACCATTCTAATAAGAAAAGAACATATTTTATTACATAGAAAATATCTAAAATGAATCTTAATAAGTAGTTTCTCATCAATAAGCATACACCAAACACATTTTCCTATATTTTAAGTTTTTAAAAATCCATGCTTAAAGTACCTAAGATAAGTCTGCCTAAATCCACAACCGGTGTAACTTAAATTCTTTCACTCTTACGCAAAATATCAACATACGGATACTATCAAAAAAAAAAAAAAGAAGAAAACACTAGACGCACACGTACAAACATTGTCAACCAAATCCCTCATAGACTAACTATAATTATAAGACACAAACACACGATTCCTGTCTGATAATACAAGTACACGTGATGTCTACTTAACCAATGAAAAACAAACAAAACAAAAATTAAAAAAATACCAAAGCTTTCTTTTCTCCTGTATTTCATTTCAGATGAAGCTTAAATAAAAAGAAAAATATTATACATTTATAAATTTTTCCTATTTGTTCCTTTTCATATAATTCTGTCAGATTCTAATCTATATTTGATCCATATTTTATCCCAATTCTTTATATATATATATATATATATATATATATCCAGATACGATCAGAACGAATAGAGTAAATTTCCAACGTTCGTAATATTTAATTTAAATGAGGGTCGAATACATAGTAAAGCAATATTCTTACATGTTTTGTTGTAATATCCTAAAATAAATTATATATATATATATATATATATATATATATATATATATATATATATATATATATATATATATAAATATATATATATATATATGGTAAAAATATAGTTTGAAAGCATGTAAATATAAAAGGGGATATTGAAATCAAAGAGTCTGTTTCATGCTTACATATCTTGTTAAATTGAGGGTGTAAGTGACAGTCAGCATGCGATGATTTTTCAATGTAAATATAAAAGTACACTTTTCAATGTCCACTTTTTCATTTACATATGTATAGAGCATATGTAAATATAAAAGTGGACATTGAAAGTGTCCACTTTTATATTTACATATGCTCTATCCCTGATATTGAGCACTTTAATCCATCAATATAGCATGCCTTCAAACTATATTTTTACCATATATATATATATATATATATATATATATATATACATGTGTGTGTATGTATGTATGTTCAGCTGGCCACGTGTATTCGAGGATACACGTCTACTAGGGCGGCTAGACAATCCCTGTTACAGACGCTTGATCAGGCTCATTTGTATTTATTCAACATCCACAGAGCCACTATGCTCAGCAGACTTTAGTTACAGTTTCTAGCAGGCTCAACAATTTGAACAAGGCCAGCCGCGGCTATGATGACTTGTTTCAGCTATCGACGGACCCAATTTCATCCACAAGGCTTGGGTCAACTCGTGGTATGGATTGCGCCCCCTCCCGATAAATCATGAAGTCATGGTGAGATTCGAACCTGGATCTCATAGTCAGAATGCGAACATTGTAACTACTCGGCTACATGTGTGTGTGTGTATATATATATATATATATATATATATATATATATATATATATATATATATATATATATATATATATATATATATATATATATATATATATATATATATATATATATATATATATATATATATATATATTCCATGGATTATTAGTGTTTAAGCCTTTTTATTATATCCTTACTCTGTCCTGGATATTGAGGTCTACCTGGATTCTGGATTCTTAGAATTATTTTTATACATATATATATATATGTATGTGTATGTATGTATTTATATATATTTATATATTTTAGATATATGATTGCATATGTATGTGTATATTTACTACTAATATTATCTATCTATCTATCTATCTATCTATCTATATATATCTATATATATATATATATATATATATATATATATATATATATGATTTTTATTTTTATTATAAGAGATTATATTCAAAACATTTTAAAATCGCTATACAAAAGCTTTCATGTTCCAATACTTTGATTGTACTTCTTCAGGCGATCGTAAGCAATTGGTGATTAAATGATTTTTAAGAAAATTTTAAAAGCAAAGTGTTACCTATTTTCCGAAAGATAAACGGTTGGAGGAAACTTAAGGACTTGATTAATCAATTATATGTCAGATCTACGCTAAATAGAAAAGTAAGCTCAGAGGGTGGAGGCGGGGAAGTTATTTTTATGTCACGATAAACCGGAACATAGACAGGAATTCATTGCGGAAAATATGTAAGTAACAAATTATCGTGATTATAGACAAATATGACATGCTTAATTTTTGAAATGACGTTGACGGGCTTAGGATGCCAATCATACGTAAAACTAATTTTAACAGAATTTTTTTAAATTTTTAGATTCAGGAAGCTTCTTAAAGGGGCCACTAGATAAAATTAAAATTTGGAACATCTATATATGATATTAATACTAACTGGACGGCAATACGTAGCAATATTAAAGCTGAATACACAAAATAACATAATTACTCGTTGATAGTGGACCATTAAACATTTGTGTAGCGATTTCAACATGTTTTTATTATAATCTCTTAACAATAATAATAATAATAATAATAATAATAATAATATATATCGCTGTACTGTGTATTGAGAACGTTTTTTAAAAAAGTATGTTCTTTCTCTCATTTATATATATATATATATATATATATATATATATATATATATATATATATATATATATATACTAGCAGCATGGTCTGGCGTTGCCCGTGCTTGATTCAAAAATCGACTCATTCAGCAATCGCTATCACTTGACTTAAAATATTTTTGCCCTTCCTTGCCTTTCAAGCAGTGCCCTTTGTCGTGCTGATGTTGCTACATGCCTTACTTCTTGCCTATCTCACACTGCGAATTTTTCCTAAGCTCTTTACTAAACATTAAATCTGTTACGAAAAAAGAACTAAACAAAATGAACACAAAACGATCAGCTTTAAAAAAGGACTCGTAACTGGAAAAACCGAATGAAAAAAGAATGTTAACAACAAATACTTTTTCACGCCTAACCCAGTTCAGCGGAATCAAAATCAACGTTGAAGCAAGCGAATTAGACAATTGGAGTAAAGTGCCATGCAGATTTAAATTTTTCCCAATTGTGACGAATGCATCTATCGATTTTTTTGCATGCTAGTTAACATTCGTGTCAGTCAGCTGTTGGCTCTCACGCTGGCCAATAGAATCTTCCTGCCTATACATGGCAGCCAGCTATAGGCTCTCACTCAGGCCAGTAGAAAATGGCCGCAAACTACATGAAAACTGCAGTTGAAGCATGAAAAAATCGATTATTTCCACTATCGGTAGGAGTTGGGAAACGCAAAGTCGGTCTTGGGCTTCCCGCTAACTTGGAGCATGTGCATGTAAATTTTGGTGCAAATCCGTCGAAAATTGCGGCCGTGCATTCGTTACACACACACATCCTGCCTTATATATATATATATATATATATATATATATATATATATATATATATATATATATATATATATAGAGAGAGAGAGAGAGAGAGAGAGAGAGACGGAGACGGTGGAGTAATAGATAGCGGCTTGGATTGAGGAATCGAATCCATTACATTCACTTACATGCTAATACAATTGGAAAAGGTGTGAATCCTCTTCTCCTTCCAGCTATGGATAAACAGCAGGACAGACCGGGTTCTACAGCCTTGGATGAAGGACAACTCTGAGTTCATAACCTGCGGAGGGTCGTTTGGGGACCTTGTGACACGTAGTGCACCAGGTCTCTGTATTCGGCCCTTCAAAAGATGGTCCTGCACGAAACTTTCACCACTATAATCAAATCTCATGTGCTGTTGTCGGGCTGTCGGTTTCCTGGGAACTGATCTGCTTGACCCTCATACATCGAATTAGACGGGAGAGTCGAGTATATATATATATATATATATATATATATATATATAGATATAGATAGATAGATAGATAGATAGATAGATAGATAGATAGATAGATAGATAGATAGATATGTTGGCTTTTCATGCGGGAGTAGCTAAATGTGACGACTTCTTTTACCATTGATGACACGGTGAAATTGGTGCGAATTTTCACATTGGTTGAGATCCTGGAAATAGTTCTAATATTATTCTGACAATAATCTGCGATTAACTGGTTGCTTTACCCACTGAGCTATTCCTGACTTTGTTCAAAATATTCTTCCAAACATGGGACTTTGAACCGTACATCTAATGATACTCAATGAAAATTGTCCATCAGTGGCCACTCTAAGTTGTCTCCGGGCCCTGGTTTTCCAGGTTGAAAAAAAGATGGATGTCATCTTAAATATCACGGCATAATTGACATGTGTTTGAATAACGTACTCTCTGTTTGAAGGCGAAGAACAGGCTTCTCTTTTTAGACATGAAAGCCATTTCTCACGGCCAGAAAAACATAACTTCCCATTAATCTTCTTCATAATTGTCCTCTGAATTCAGACGTTTTGTTTTGAATGTTTAAACTGCGGACCGAAGTTGAAATAACAAAAGTTACAAGGGATAAAACTTTACAAAATTTGAAAAAATAGAAAAAATATGAAAATCAAGCTTCCTGTTTTCAAACAGATGTTAATTTTAACTCGAACTTCGTCTCTTTGCTTCGCATGTCGAGCACACAATGGAGCCAGAATTTGCTGGAGTTCAATGTTGTGTCTGCTCTCTCTACGAGGCTCTTAACTGGGTCATCTTTTTACCTTTGAAAAATTCTTTTCTTTTCTTTTTTAAACTCAGGCATCTGTCGTTTACGTTTATACAGTATCAACGTCAAGTTGAACGATAGTCGGCAATATTTGTGAAGTTGAATTTAAAACTTAGACTTACGTCTCGACCGTCCTTGGTATGACGATAAACTACATCCGCGTCCTGGGTAAGACGATAAACTACATCCGACAGCAAGGCCTCTGATCAGGAGGTTTTGAGGAGTGTGGAACCGCCTCTTAATTGCCCAGGTCCACTCTGACCCGGAGTGGTAACACCTGTTAGGGTCCCAGCTATGCGCAAATAGTTAACACCCAAACATGTATAAAAATAGGTGTTAATACCAGAAATACTTTGTAATAAAAATAATAAAAAAAATATTACCAGCCATAATTTTTTAAGGAAAAATTATTATCAGCAATACTTTAAAAAAAAAATACCAGCAATAC
>OZ010583.1:128389928-128402428 GCA_963932145.1 Acanthosepion lycidas
CAACCAAATAACTACAGAGACAACTACAAACTACCCGTCAAAATTACACAAACATGAAAAATCAGTATACAAATATATAAACATACGCATATATATATATATATATATATATATATATATATATATATATATATATATATATATCAAAGTGAACATTGAACTCGTGGCTTGATGATTGCGTTTAGCATGAAACAGCCTGTCGCCTCTAAGTGTTGACTTCAGTGTTCACTTTTATATTTACACACGCTCTATCTCTGATATTGAGCACTTTATCCAATAAATATAGCACACCTTAAGACTATATTTCTTCATATATATATATATATATATATATATATATATATATAAAGACAACATACAAATATATATATAGATATATACACATCCATATATAAAAAAAAACATGTATAAACATACATATACAAAACATAAAAGCATATACATATATTTAAATAAATAAATCCTTTTTATCAAGTAAATTAAGAAATATGAATACAAAAACATGTTAGGCTATAAAAAACATAAAATAAACCTAAATATATATATATATATATATATATATATATATATATATATATATATATATACATATTATTTCATTATTATAATATTATTATACTATTATTACTATTCATATCCAAGTATGAATTTATCAGTTAAATTCGATGCTGGTGAGAGGAGTACCAATGAACTCAACATATATTAGACACACCAATGCACGTAAAAGCATGTATAATTAATATACATATACATAAACTCACAACAATAAAAATATCAACAAAGAAAAAATATATATAAATATACGAACATGAGCACTCATATACAAACAGATGTTAGTGGACATAAAAACAAGTACATATAAATACAAACATAAAAGCATGCACCTAGAAAAGTATGCGCATATATAACAGGAATAAAAACAAATATACTCACGTACAAACAAACATCCTTACAATATTAGCCCTATTAAATTCACAGTCTATGTAAGATTAATTCAGTAAGTTAGTAAGAGTTATTAACTAAATAATCCACTTTATATTGAAATCTTAGCAAATAAAGGTAGATAATAATTAAAAATTTAAGGACAAAAGTAAATTTTTTACAGACTTACAATACCATTCCCTATTTACATACAATATTCTATCTAACTAGAAAGCAAGTTAAAAGATAATTTATACCTGCAATTAACAGTGAGATCCTTCCTTTGATTTAATAGGTTTATCTTGTCCTTAAATTTAATGATTTTTATTTTTTCAGAGTCTGTCAATATTTCTGAGATGAGGTATTATGTACAGTATTTACATCATTCGGACTATTGTCCTCATCTTTGTCGCCATATTTATCACAACGTTTCGGCCGTTGTACGCTCCAGCCTTCTTCGGGTGGTCCGAAATAGTCCGAATGATGTAAACACTGTACATAATACCTCATCTCAGAAATATAGACAGACTCTGAAGGATCCGTACGGGCCCGATATACCAAAAATATGGAGACAAATTGAGAAATCCTACCAGAAACTGGCACGAATATCGAACCATCTGACATTCCTACACCGATGCAGAGACCTACAAATCATCCCTTCAGGCTTGGCACCAAAACTTCCCATCAATTCAAGGAGAGCTCGTCGGGTCGCAGAGAAAGCGGGACACGCCCTTGTCCGAGAGAGAATCCAGTACAATCGTTGGATAAAACATCGACTACAAGCTCATATCTTCCAGACGCTAGAGGATTTCTTCAACAGACTTACTAATGAAGAAGACCAGGGAAGGATCCAAAATGACCTGGATAAATCCTTCAGACATGAATTTGATGTAGTCAAGGCTCGCCAAGTGCAAAAATTAAATAGATTGAAAGATCAGAAGGTGACGCACAAGGTCCATCACCCACCAGTGAAAGCAGTAGTCAACATTAGTCAATATCAGCTGAGTGCCTCTGAGGAGTCATTATTGAATAAGGGTCTCAACTTCGCCACAACCATCAGGCGGGTGCCATACTTGGACATCAATGCCAGAGTCGAGGAGGTGGCCTTGAACTTCCCTCAGGCTCAGGCGGATGAACTAAGATGGAAGGTAAGACAGGCCTTGGAGAGAGCTAAGCTGCCCAGGTCTAACATAACAAAACTGGAGAGGCTGGCGATTGGATCCCTACAGAGGAACGAAAACATCATCATACTACCGGCTGACAAAGGTAATGCGACTGTAGTGATGGACAAATCAGAGTATACAAGAAAACTGGAAGACCTCATTAGCAGTGGTAGCTATAGCAAAGTGAAAAAGGATCCTACTATGAAAACGGAACGCAAACTGTCACAGATCCTAATCAAGAACAAGGATCACTTCGCACCCAAGACGTATAGGCAGTTATCGCAGCATTACACCAAGCTACCTCACATATACAGTCTCCCTAAGATTCACAAAGACGGTATTCCGCCCAGGCTGATTGTTAGTTGCCAAGGCTCTGTGTGCCACCCTCTGAGTCGCTTCCTTGTAAATATAATTGGCACATTGATCGGAAAGTCTCCTTCATATGTCCGAAACTCCGCCCACTTCGTGGAAATAATCAAAGATGCTCCCATCCTATCCAACCTGATGGTGAGCTTGGACGTGGTGAGTTTGTTCACCAAGGTACACACGGAGGAGGCACTCTCAGTAGTCAGAGACAAATTGACCTCCGACTCTTTCCTAGAAGAACGGACCAGTATTCCAATAGATAATCTGATGGAGATGTTGACTTTCTGTACACAAACAACACACTTCGGAATGGGATCACACATATATCGACAGGATGAGGGCTTAGCAATGGGCTCGCCATTATCACCAGCAATGGCGAATATATACATGGAATACTTTGAAGAAAGGGCATTAGAATCTATATGTCTAAAGCCTACTATATGGTTAAGGTACGGAGATGACACCTTCATACTCTGGCCACACCAGGAAGATGTCCAGGTTCTACTGGACCATGTGAACTCAATAAGACCTTCGATACAGTTCACAATGGAGAAAGAGAGTAACAACACACTCCCATTCCTGAATGTACTAATATCTCGAACAGAGCATGGGTTCAAGACATCCGTATACCGTAAACCAACATTCACCGGATAGTACCTCAATTTCAACTCCCACCACCCATACAGCGTAAAGAAAGGGATCATCCGTTGCTTACAACACCGAGCAAAAGTCATAAGTGGCGACCCAGAGATGTTAGATAAAGAATTGGTCAGTATAAGTAGTACCCTACAACGTAACAACTACCCTGGGTACATGGCAGCAGCCCCCCAAAACTGGAATAGGCGGGTACAAGAGGAGGAGGAGGACAACAACACCCAGAAAACAGTCTGCCTGCCTTATGTGAAGGGGTTATCAGAGAATATACAAAGGATCTGCGGTCCATATAACATCAGGACAACCTTCAAAGGCTTGACAACACTTCGCAGATATCTCTCTCGAGTGAGACCCCCCATAGAGGAGAACATGACTAAAGACTGTGTGTACACTATCCCGTGCAGCTGTGGAAAGGAATATAAAGGAGAGACAGGCTGTAACGCGAGGGGAAGTAGAAAAATCAGGCGTGGATGACCACATATGGAGAGAGAGGGGAGATCACCGTCCCCTGTTGGATCATGTTGAGATCATAGACAGGGAACACCATTGGAAAATTCGTAAACTTAAGGAATCAGCACATATGCTAGGCCACAAAAATCTCCTGAACCGACCAAGCATAGAAATAAATACAATATGGGAACCAGTAATAAGGAATGCCAGAGAAAAGCAATGATAACAAAGTTGCAATATGAGCTCTGGTAAAAACATGAAATGATAACAGCAAAATTGCAATATGAGCACTGGTAAAAATGGTTGCTGAAAACATTAGGTTTATAATACCCAGAAATTCATACCCAGATATCCTCAAGGACACATGGCACAGTGGATAAAGGCGTTGGTTAGGTCCAGTAACAGACCCAAAGAGTGTGAGTTCAATACCCGGTTAAGGCAATGGAGAACTTTCAAAGTAAATTTAGCAGGTGAAAACTGATAACTAACATCCATCAAACGTGGAACTAGAACAGTCTACCCACCTGAAGAAGGCTGGAGTGTACATCGGCCGAAACGTTGTGATAAATATGGCGACAAAGATGAGGACAATAGTCCGAATGATGTAAATACTGTTTTATTTTTTCATTGAGATAATATGGTGCATGTAAAGAATTCCAGGTACGAGCTCTTCTAATTAACTTCCATTTAACACTGGGAGTTTTGTTTTTCTCCTTTAAACTCCAATAGTACTTGGACAGAGGGGTAACATGTTTATGAGAACTATTTTTGAAGGAGAAAACATGCTGGCATCAACGGCGTTTAAATGTAATTTTAGTACTACCAAAGTAATATTTGTTTGTTTTGCTAATATCCGGGTTTTGAAGTGAAGACATAGTACTAAGATAAACTAGGAAACTAGTTTGGCAATTGTTTTGTAATGGGCAATCATTAAAATTCCTACAGTTACATCCACTAGTATTGATATTATGACACTTAGTATTGTTAAACGCATCACTACAATTCGTCATGCCCTTTGAGTTTTATATCTGTCAAATACTCTTTTTATTATGCTTTTTAATTATTTTTTCAAGGTTATCTGCACAACTGTAACTAAGTTTAAATATATTTTTATTGAAGATTTTACTAAACCTATTCGTTTTAGGGAAGTGCTTATTAATAACATTTAAGAATTTTAGTCCTAACTTAGTTTTACTCATAAGATTAAAAGGGGTGGGGATGAAGTAAATGATCTTTCTGGATCTTCGCTTCTTATTATGGTCAATATTAATGGGGCTTATGTATCTAATGTTGGTACCTTTATAACCATTACTACTCAGGGCAGAGTTATAAAATTCCCTATGCCTATTGAAAACTTCATTAGAGGAGTTGGCACTGATTCTAAATTCAATGGAATAAGATATATACTTAATAACTAACGTTGGGTGATTAGAATTGGGACGTGCATATACAGGGTAAGAGTTTGTCTTCACATAAGGTTGATAAGAACTATTCATAAGATCAAGTGTGACATCAAGAAAATCTACTTGCTTGATATTAGTTTTGAGGCCTAATCTTTTAACTCTCTATGTATCATTTTCCTAATATGATTTACCTTAATTTTCGTGAAGTCCCTAACAATTAAAAGGCCATCATCTCTATATAATCCTATACTATCGGTATCAACACAATCATGGGCAATTAAATTATACAAAATGAATAATCCCAGCAGGTCAGAAGTTTCAGCGGAGTCCAGTGAACCCATGTAGATGTCAAAGTTATCATTTGAAGTTTTTAGTCCATTGATCATCATTATATAGTAGGACAGAACTCAATTTTAAGATAATGTCCAGCTCCTCGTCAGAAATGTTTGAATATTCTTCTGCAAACTCCAAGGCCAGAGTAAATAGTGCTGCCATTAGACAGCAATCCTAACAATATGGGTTCTTTCTGGTTCCAAAGTGACCATCACTTTCCCTGGAATGTGCGCCGTCTTAAAATTCCTGTCAGAATCTATTTTTCCTTGTCATTAGCTTTACTGAACCATCTCCCACTGTGTGCTTATATCAAGTGAATGTTTGTAGCATTTGTCTTTTCAAAAAATAGAAATTTTACAATAAGTTTTTTATTGTTTTAATTGTATTATGTTAACATTATTATTTTTATTTAAATTTCTGTCTCAAGCCGCGTACCTTGTCAGCCGTTTTAACGAATCTTGTTTAAAAGGGGGATTGCTGCCCAAATACACAATTATATACATATATATATATGTGTGTGTGTGTGTATGTATGTTAGCGCGTATGTGTAAGTTTACTTTTAATCATTTACAAGTCGACAGTGCCAGGAGGGTTACAGAGGGCGAAAGTGAATGAGAATAAGGAGGATAGAGGAAACGGCAAGAAAAAAAACAGACAGAAGATGGCGCTTGGCGTCGCATTTAAATATTTGAAGATTGTAGTTATCCAGGAAGCAAGTAACCGGAAGGGAATTTCACAGGTGGAAAGTGTGAGAAAAACTGTTAGAGTATCCGCGCGCGCGTGTGTGTATGTGTGTGTGAAAAATGGCGGCCATTAAATTATGGAATTTAACGAGTCTGAAGGCGAACAGATTTTTGAAAAATGCTCAGAATTAAAAAAAAAAAAAAAAAAAAAAAAAAGACAGAAATAGAGCAACAATAATAAATAAAGTTCCAAAAACTTATCTTAAAACTTCCAAGTTTGGTAAAGAAACCATTCGTCTCCTGAATTCATTAACATATCATATTTATAGATAAAACACTAATCACATAATACAAGCAAATTAAAAATCTGTTCTGTACGAAAACACGTTGCCAAGAGAAAACGTTAAAAAAAACATTATGAAAGGATAACGTTAAAAAAAAATTATAATGTAACAACGTTGAAAACACTTCCCACTTTGTGAGGTGTATCGCTCCTTCATCGGACTAGGTTTGTTTACGTTGATGCGGCTACACATGCGGTTATTAAAAATGTCTAAGGGAAATAACTTCCCATAAACATAAAATTTATTTACCTTTCTTCCCACTATAGTGCACGAAACATATATATATATATATATATATATATATATATATATATATATATATATATATATATATATATATATATAGTTAAATTCCCAGATGAATTCTGTGGACAAGACAGATTGGTATAAAATGACAATTAGAAAAAAACAAAAACTTGGATTTTGCCGACGGAGTGAATTTGGTTTGGTTTGTTTTGTTTTACGGCATATCAACCTCAATGGCTTCCGCTTATTTAATGCCAACAATTTTCATTGTTGGTAATTTTTTTTTTTTTCCAAAAATCTATTTCTGGTTATATTTGTTTTTCCTTCAAAAATCGAATCTATTTATGGTAAGAATTTCCCTTCGCAGGTAATTTTTTTTTTTCAAAAATTTATAGCTGGTAATAATTTTTTATACAAAGTATTTCTGGTATTAAAACCTATTTTTACACTTTCATAGTGTTTTGATCCGAGTTTGGGGGTTAACTATTTGCTCATAGCTGAGACCCTAACAGCTGCTACTACCCCGGGTCAGAGTGGACCTGGGAACACCAGCAATTAAGAGGTGGTTCCACGCTCTTCAAAACCTCCTGATCAGAGGCCTTGCTGTCGGACGTAGTTTATCGTCTTACTCAGGACGCGGGTGTAGTTTATCCTCATACCCAGGACGGGGTGGTTGCTAGAGGGTCTGTCTTCGAGTCCACATTCTGAAGTTAACATCAATCAGTTAAATGACAAACTTTATATTTGTATTAATTATCTATCCCCTTCTCACTTTCTCTGTCTTTCTCTCAGTATCTCTCCCTTTCTCTCTCTTTCTCTCTCTCTCTATATATATATATATATATATATATATATGTGTGTGTGTGTGTGTGTGTGTGTGTCTGTGTGTGTGTTTAGAAAGCAAGATTGTTGATTCTGTGCTCTTGTGGTACACTCGATATGATTTTTTGTGCAAGACAATTCCAAGTAGAGAACAACAAAAAACCTTTTCCAAGCGCTCCAAGAGCTTCTCCGAAGAAAGTTCTTCATGCACATCATTTTTGGATGTCCCGACCACTTTATCTCTCTGGTTCATGCAATTCATGACAATATGTCTGGACGTGTATTCCACCCAAAAATGCTGTCAGAAGAATGTCCACTCACGTACAAGAAAGCATCATGGCCCCTATGTCATTCTGCTTGTATCTAGCTGCAATGCTTCACAAACAACCTCCAGACAATTCAGGAGTTGACATCAACATATCGATATGAAGGAGGACATTTCAACCGTTGTAGACTTCGATCTAAACGTCTAATATATATGCCACACATCTCAAAACATCACTAAGCTAAGGACAAATCTACCATTCAAATGAAGAACTCCAATAGTCGGTGAACAACTTTGCTATGGCCTACCATTGTTTTGGCCTTTCAGTAAACATCAAAGAAATGATGTTGCCATTTCATTTTTGCTATGTAGCTACGAAACCTGGACTCCATATCGTTGCCACATCCAAAAATTCACCAGCAAAAGCTCCGCCAAATCTCGAACATCAAATGTAAATACTTTGTGACTGACATCAAAGTCCTGGAAGGGTTCAACAATGAAAGCATTGCATCGCCGATCATTAAAAAACCGTCTTCGATAGGTAGTGAGAGTAGTCAATCAGCTCACTTCCGTATGAGCTCACTACATGTCCTGGCCATCTGTGTGAGCTCGCTTCACTTCCGTCTTTGAAGATACAAGAACCAACTCAAACAACTCTGAAAGCCACTGAAAATTCATTTAAAACACAAGCACAAGCCCGTACCAACTAACAGTGGTGCATCACCATCGGAAGCAAAAACTTCGAAGTTACCAGGAAAACAGGAAGAAGTAAAATGACAAGAGAGAAAGGGTCGACAAAATCCAACTCCAACATTAACATGCAGCCAATGCCATCAGCTCTTCCATGCAATAAATGGTCGACTTATCGACGCTATCTCAAAAAAGGAAGCGATCAGCAAAGAAATTAAATTCTTTGATACGATATAAAGCCGACGTCGAGGGCACCGCTCGGCGGTGTAATGGTTAGCAAGCTTGTCTAGCTATGAACAATTATGACTGAGTAGTGAGTTCGATCCGTTTGTACCATACTTTCGGCCTTGTGCCACCTCTAAGCTTTGACAAGGTTTCTCATTTTTATTGTGTTTTTTTTTTTCAATTTCGTAATGAGATGTTGTACATCGCGATTACGTTAATGAATAAACTGTCTAAATTTCAAATTCTGACTTAATCTATTGCGTTCATTTTTTCACAAATTCCCTTAGGAAAAGCACGAATCTCTTTCTTCTCCTCGTAGCTATGACAAAAAGGGTAGACTGAACTCTCTAGCCTTGGTATGCAACCAGTCTAAGAGAAGGAGAACTGTACCGTGTAGAAGGCAATAGCAAACTACTCCACAATATTTCAGAATCATGAATAGCAAATTACAGATAACAAAGAAAATAAATTTATGAAGACTTACATTATTTACATTGTTCGGAATGTTATCCTAATCTTCATTGCCATATTCAGAACGTTTCAGTCGTTGTACGCTCCAACCTCCTTCGGGTGATTGGATCTCTGATATGAGGTATTATGATTGCTTATTATATTTATATTTTTCGGACTGGTATCATCATCATCTTCACTGCCATATTCACAACGTTTCGGCCGTTGTACGCACAGGACTTTACGTCTATGTCTCTCTCTATATCTGTCTATATCTCTGAGATGAGGTATTATGATTACTTACTATATTTATATTTTTCTTAACTGTAAACCTCATCTTTATTGCCATATTCACAACGTTTCGGTCGTTGTACGCTCCGGCCTTTATGTCTGTGTCTCTCTATATATCTGTCTATATCTCTGGGATGAGTGTTATGATTACTTACATTATTTACATTTTTCGAAATATAAACCTCATCTTCATTGCCATATTCACAACGTTTCAGCCGTTGTATGCTCCAGCATTCTTCAGGTGAATGGATCTCTGAGATGAGGTACTATGATTACTTTATTTATATTTTTCGCGCTATTATCCTCATCTTCATTGCCATATTCACAACGTTTCGGCCATTGTACGTTCCGGCCTTTATGTCTTTCTCTCTATATATCTGTCTATATCTCTGAGATGAGGTATTATGATTACTTACATTATTTACATTTATCGAACTGTAAAACTCATCTTCATTGTCATATTCACAACGTTTGGGCCATTGTACGCTCCGGCCTTTACGTCTATGTCTCTCTATATATCTCTCTCTATCTCTGAAATGAGGTATTATGATTACTTATATTATTTAGATTTTTCGGACTGGTGTCATCATCTTCATTGACATATTCACAACGTATGCTTCGGCCTTATTCAGCCAAATCCTTTATTTCGTCCGCCAGAGTCGATTTTTCTAGTTCCACGTGCCAAGAGTTCGGTTCGAAATTCCAATTACCTGAAGAAGGCCTTAGCGTACAACGGCCGAAACGTTGTGAATATGGCAATGAAGATGAGGATAACTGTCCGAATAATGTAAATAATGTAAGTAATCGTAATATCTCATCTCAAAGATATAGAGAGAAATTTGTGAATATTTATTATCGCTCCAGTCCCCAATGAACATAGGATTGTTTCCATATGCTATGTTTTGTGTTTTGTAACTCTAAACAATGTTTGGCTCATTATCATCCCTCCTCGTCTCTTCTCTGTCAGCCGTTCGTATAAACTCATTGGATATGTTACTCGCTGTTTCCTTCTGTCCCTCGTGCTTTCAATATATCCTGTGACTGTTGAATTTTCCAAGCCCTCTTTCTTCATTATGTGTCCACGAAACCACACGTCTCTCCGTCCTGGGTAAGAGGATAAACTACATAGGCGTCCTGGGTAAGACGCTAAACTACGTCAAACAGCAAGTTATCTGATCAGGTTTTGAGGAGTGTGGCACCGCCTCTTAATTGCTGGTGTTCCCAGGTCCAACCTGACCCGGGGTGGTCGCATCTGTTAGGGTCGCAGCTATGGACAAATAGTTAACCCCCCAAACTGGGCTCAAAACACTACGAAAGTGTAAAACTAAGTTTTAATACCAGCAATATATTTTTGTAAATGATTATTACCAGCAATTAATTTTTGAAAAAAAAAAATATTAGCAACAATACATTTTTGGAAAATAAAAATTGAGCTGTAAAACAAACTATACTAAACCAAACCACACTTCTCTCTTTCTGATG
Organism: Acanthosepion lycidas; assembly: GCA_963932145.1. Classification (NCBI taxonomy): domain Eukaryota; kingdom Metazoa; phylum Mollusca; class Cephalopoda; order Sepiida; family Sepiidae; genus Acanthosepion; species Acanthosepion lycidas. The sequence goes on from OZ010583.1 coordinate 128,400,717, forward strand.
ATAAGTATGTCCTTCTGGTTCGCATTAACCTTAAAACTTCCTTGTTACTCACATGCTCAGTCTATGGTACACAGATATTTTTACTGTATTTTTTTCTTTTATTTTTCTTTTGACATGGTATTAGAGACGGCAAAAGAAAGCTAAATGACAGGATGCCGTAGAAAATATTTGTGCATTTCTTATGCTTTTTTTATATATATGAAACTAATCCATGTGTGTATAATGTTCTGACAAAAACATCAACGGGTAACGAACATTGGAACGGATAAGGAAGAACATGAGAAGATACTGGCAACGGCCGAGAGAAAATATTATACAATTGGGTACTTTTCTCGTAAGTCTGTCGATTTTGATACTAAGCTCCGTTTTCGCTAGAGATGAAGAAACAGAATTTTTTCCCGCTTCCCACCACAGCTGGTCTTTTTCAAGGTGATAGGCTAACGCTCAGCCCCCACGCGCATCCAACATGTGCAACGCCTGAGGACAAGAGATTTTAAATACCATTTATTAAGGATTCCGCTTTCTTACAAGATCAGCCTGTTATCTGTGTACGCCCGGTTCTTTCTCTTTTCTTTCTTTCTTCCGTTTTTTTTTTTTTTTTTTTTTTTTACGGGCGAGCCTCGACAACTTACTGCAAAAATAACAAAAAGAAAAGAACAAAAGTGTTTAAAAAATGAGCAAGTTTAAAGCTAGTAACAGAATAACCTGCAGCCGTATTTTCGTAATCAAATGTATCGTTTTGACTCTTGTTACAAGACGATTGTTGATTCTATGATGACTGAAAATGTTGAGCATGCCAGGCAAAGATCAAATGTTTTGTCTATTTAGGTTTTGTTTTCCCATTTCATCTTTTCATTTCTTTTTTACTTGGTTAAATTCTCAGGCTATTCATAGTATTTAATAGCATATAAAACCCCTGCCGATGATGTATAAGACCATTTATTAAGGACTATTATATCATTATATATATATATAATAGGACTATTATATCATTACTAGCAGAGGTACCCGGCGTTGCTCGGGAAGTAATTTTGTCTAAATAAAAATAGATATTTTCGTATAGATTATTAAAAAGTCTAAAGGAAACAACAACTCATAAATTTCCTACCTTAAGTTGATTTATCCCCGTTCTCATTATAGAGCTTGACAAAATGAAAGATATAAATACATACACAACGGTAATTATTAAATACTGTTGATTCTGTGCAGTTAGCGTAGCGTTTATAAACGCTGCCTAGTCAATCACTTTCATTTTTGCACAAATGTCTCCGGGAAATGCAGGAGTTCATCATTTCTCTATCTAGCTCTGGGTTAAACAGCAGAGTAAACCATGCAGATGTAGGTGGCAACAACTCTAAGAGAAGGAAAAAATTGAAAAAAAAAAACATGGGGAAGGCAATGGGAAACCGGTCCATCAAGGTGATGTAGAATAGGACTTCCGGCTCTTCCCTACTACTTGACAATGGACTGCTCCTACTTATAAATGTGGTAAGTAGCGATATTAGAGTTGAATTTGGGGAGTAGTTGGTTTTCTCGTGTTTTTCCGGTCTATGCATGAGTATATAATAAACCTCTTCTTTGGTTTTCCATACCAATCTTCTGTTCCTTCGATGTTCTCTGTAACGACGGTCTTCCTAATTCTCGGGTATTTTGAACAAAGACAACATTAAAACAAAAAGTGATCAGCAGACCCATGATCGCCTACAATCTTT